>CM064882.1:33266744-33442921 GCA_003313485.2 Penstemon barbatus
AAACGTTCATTGTGATCTAAAGCCTGATAATATATTGCTCGTGCGCACTCCTAATGACTGTAATGAATTTCAGGCAAAGATTGGAGATTTTGGATTGGAAAAAAGGGCAGAAGTACAGAGTAAGAAGAGGAAATTTGAGCCATATAGAAGGGGCAGATGTCCAAATCTCATAGATTGCGGCCCCACAATCACACTCGCATAGGTGAGCTCTTCAAGGATATTTTGCAACTCATATATCCCGCATAATTAGCTACGAATTCAAATTGTGTGATCTTATGCTTTTATGTAGATGGAAGATATAAGCCCGATTTAGACCCGAAACTCGAGAAATTACATGGAGTTTGAGCCTATAGCTACGAAGCTCGAAAGTATTTGAGTTCGAGCTATTTAAAACTCGGCTCAAAAGACCCGATTGACAGTCTTAAGTCCGCACGTGACTGTTATCTCGTCTTTTGGAGTGAAAATCATCATGTGATAATTTGAGGGCAACATTATAATTTTCCTTCCAAAGATGAAATAATGTGATATTTTTTCCTTAAAAAGTGAAGAAAACGTGATTATTTTTCGTTCAAAAGATGAAATAATGGTCACGTGCGGTGCACATGGCCAATTTTGTCCATATTCAATCAATTATTTCACAGTTGTAATAATATTGCAACCAAACTTTAAGTTGTGGTACTAAATGTGCATTTACGTATCTAATGATACCAAGATTGCAAAGTGTCATATTGTATAGTTCCAAATATATATTTTTTTCCTATTTGTGCTGCTTATTTTAATTGAGAAAGTATTAAGTGCCACTGCTACACCATATCACCAATGACATATTGTGTAGCACATCAATTACAGTTATACATGTGGATATGATTCACATCAGCCATGTTCTAGCTCATTTTCCTTATATGAAGATTTTTGAAAATTTAGAACATGACTGATGTAGAATCATATCCACATGTATAAATATTATTATTGTATTGCATTATGTGTCACTTATGATGTTGTACAACAGTTGCACTAAATAATCTCTTCTTTTAATTTATACTAGTAAAAACTATTTTGTACACTCGGTGAATAAATTGGTACACAAATGGTGGGAATTAGAGTAAAGGGTTTGAACCAATATGGAGATGGTCTTGCATGGGTTAGGGGTTCAATGATAGGAAAATGTGGGTTTGGTTCTGTTTATTTAGCAACTCCGAAGATTTCGAGATCAAGATACAACTATTATCCATCTATAATGGCCGTAAAATCAGTCGAGTTTTCTGCTTCGGCATCATTTCAGAAGGATAGAATGGTTTTTAGTGATCTCCAAGGTTGTCCTGATCATATAATTACTTGTTATGGCGAAGAGACGACAATCGGGGACAATGGTTTGATGGCGTTTAATTTACTTTTGGAATATGCCTCGGGTGGAACTTTATCCGATAGGATCGAGAAATCGAGAGGCGGTGGATTGCCTGGTTTTGAAGCTAAGGAATATACAAGGTCTATCCTTAGAGGCTTAGATCATATTCATACCACTGGCTACGTTCATTGTGATCTAAAGCCTGATAATATATTGCTCGTGCGCACTCCTAATGACAGTAATGAATTTCAGGCAAAGATTGGAGATTTTGGATTGGCAAAAAGGGCAGAAGTACAGAGCAAGAAGAGGAAATTTGAGCCATATAGAAGGGGCAGAAGTCCAAATCTCATAGATTGCGGCCCCACAATCACACTCGCATAGGTGAGCTCTTCAAGGATATTTTGCAACTCATATATCCCGCATAATTAGCTACGAATTCAAATTGTGTGATCTTATGCTTTTATGTAGATGGAAGATATAAGCCCGATTTAGACCCGAAACTCGAGAAATTACATGGAGTTTGAGCCTATAGCTATGAAGCCCGAAAGTATTTGAGTTCGAGCTATTTAAAACTCGGCTCACAAGACCCGATTGACAATCTTAAATCCGCACGTGACTGTTATCTCGTCTTTTGGAGTGAAAATCATAACGTGATAACGTGAGGGCAACGTTATAATTTTCCTTCCAAGGATGAAATAATGTGATATTTTTTCCTTAAAAAGTGAAGGAAACGTGATTATTTTTCGTTCAAAAGACGAAATAATGGTCACGTGCGGCGCACATGGCCAATTTTGTCCATATTCAATCAATTATTTCACAGTTGTAATAATATTGCAACCAAACTTTAAGTTGTGGTACTAAATGTGCATTTACGTATCTAATGATACCAAAATTGCAAAGTGTCATATTGTATAGTTCCAAATATATATTTTTTCCTATTTGTGCTGCTTATTTTAATTGAGAAAGTATTAAGTACAAATGCTACACCATATCACCAATGACATATTGTGTAGCACATAAATTACAGTTATACATGTGGATATGATCAGGGCCGGCCCTGAGCGTAAGCCGCGTATGCGGCCGCTTAGGGCCACCGATCCGGGAGGGTCTCCGAATTTTTTACTATTATATATATATATATATATATATATATATATATATATATATATTAAAAAAATTATGAAGAAATAGCCTAATAATGTTGTATAAGAGGCTGATTTTTGAATTAATGTTGTGAAAAAAGAATTATAATTAATAAATTATGAAGAAAGCTTGTAGAATATTAATGGAGGAATAGAGTTGCAGGTCGGCAAACTTGAGGAAGAAGAAGAGGTGCTATAAGGGCCTAAATTGTAATTATTCTTGATTGGGTTTCTTGTAGGAGTAAAAGTTAAGTGGGCCTATTTTATTTTAAATTGACTAGGTTAGAAAAAGATAAGACATTGCTGCCAGCTACCGTGTACAAATATATATGAAAATTTGACTAAGTAATTGCAAAAAAAGCCCTTCTACTTAAAAGTAAGAAGAAAAATTAGTGGATTGTAGAAATAAATCTAAGCAAACAAATTGCAAAAATTGGGGATAAATCTAAACAAGCATATTGCAAATTCTAATTGCAAAAATATTGAAACACAAGACGGGCACAAGGCATCTTCAAGCTTAATCTTCACTCTTTATAGTCTTCGGGTAAGAGCTTAAGTCTTATCTCCGATCAAACATGTCACAAGAGAGGTTGAATGGGTTAGCCATGTTGTCGATTGAAAATAATATGATAAAGAAGATTGATTATGCAAGCGTAATTAGTGATTTTGCTTCAAAAATGCTAGGAGAGTAATATTTAAGTAATAATATTTTATTAAGAGTTTAATTGTTTATATTGTATTCGCGAACGCAATTAATTCTTATTTAATATAATTATGTCTCGTATTATCAATGTATTTTAAATAGCAAGATTTTTTTATAAGAAGGGCCACAAATTCTAAAGTTGGCTTAGAGCCACTGAAAACTCAGGGCCGGCTCTGGATATGATTCACATCAGCCATGTTCTAGCTCATTTTCCTTATATGAAGATTTTGAAAATTTAGAACATGGCTGATGTAGAATCATATCCACATGTATAAATATTATTATTGTATTGCATTATGTGTCACTCATGATGTTGTGCAACAGTTGCACTAATAATCTCTTCTTTTAATTTATACTAGTAAAAACTATTTTTAACACTCGGTGAATAAATTGGTACACAAATGCTGGGAATTAGAGTAAAGGGTTTGAACCAATATGGAGATGGTCTTGCATGGGTTAGGGGTTCAATGATAGGAAAATGTGGTTTTGGTTCTGTTTATTTAGCAACTCCGAAGATTTCGAGATCAATATACAGCTATTATCCATCTATAATGGCCGTAAAATCAGTTGAGTTTTCTGCTTCGGCATCAATTTAGAAGGAGAGAATGGTTCTTAGTGATCTTCAAGGTTGTCCTGATCATATAATTACTTGTTATGGCGAAGAGACGACAATCGGGGACAATGGCTTGATGGCGTTTAATTTACTTTTGGAATATGCCTCGGGTGGAACTTTATCCGATAGGATCGAGAAATCGGGAGGCAGTGGATTGCCCGATTTTGAAGCTAAGGAATATACAAGGTCTATCCTTAGAGGCTTAGATCATATTCATACCACTGGCTACGTTCATTGTGATCTAAAGCTTGATAATATATTGCTCGTGCGCACTCCTAATGACAGTAATGAATTTCAGGCAAAGATTGGAGATTTTGGATTGGCAAAAAGGGCAGAAGTACAGAGCAAGAAGAGGAAATTTGAGCCATATAGAAGTGGCAGAAGTCCAAATCTCATGGATTTCGGCCCCACAATCACACTCGCATAGGTGAGCTCTTCAAGGATATTTTGCAACTCATATGTCCCGCATAATTAGCTACGAATTCAAATTGTGTGATCTTATGCTTTTATGTAGATGGAAGATATAAGCCCGATTTAGACCCGAAACTCGAGAAATTTCATGGAGTTTGAGCCTATAGCTACGAAGCCCGAAAGTATTTGAGTTCGAGCTATTTAAAACTCGGCTCACAAGACCCGATTGACAGTCTTAAGTCGGCACGTGACTGTTATCTCGTCTTTTGGAGTGAAAATCATCATGTGATAATGTGAGGGCAACATTATAATTTTCCTTCCAAAGATGAAATAATGTGATATTTTTTCCTTAAAAAGTGAAGGAAACGTGATTATTTTTCGTTCAAAAGACGAAATAATGGTCACGTGCGGTGCACATGGCCAATTTTGTCCATATTCAATCAATTATTTCACAGTTGTAATAATATTGCAACCAAACTTTAAGTTGTGGTACTAAATGTGCATTTACGTATCTAATGATACCAAGATTGCAAAGTGTCATATTGTATAGTTCCAAATATATTTTTTTTTTTCCTATTTGTGCTGCTATTTTAATTGAGAAAGCATTAAGTGCCACTGCTACACCATATCACCAATGACATATTGTGTAGCACATCAATTACATTTATACATGTGGATATGATTCACATCAGCCATGTTCTAGCTCATTTTCCTTATATGAAGATTTTTGAGAATTTAGAACATGACTGATGTAGAATCATATCCACATGTATAAATATTATTATTGTATTGCATTATGTGTCACTTATGATGTTGTACAACAGTTGCACTAAATAATCTCTTCTTTTAATTTATACTAGTAAAAAGTATTTGGTACACTCGGTGAATAAATTGGTACACAAAGAGTGGGAATTAGAGTAAAGGGTTTGAACCAATATGGAGATGATCTTGCATGGGTTAGGGGTTCAATGATAGGAAAATGTGGTTTTGGTTCTGTTTATTTAGCAACTCCGAAGATTTCGAGATCAAGATACAACTATTATCCATCTATAATGGCCGTAAAATCAGTCGAGTTTTCTGCTTCGGCATCATTTCAGAAGGAGAGAATGGTTTTTAGTGATCTCCAAGGTTGTCCTGATCATAAAATTACTTGTTATGGCGAAGAGACGACAATCGGGGACAATGGTTTGATGGCGTTTAATATACTTTTGGAATATGCCTCGGGTGGAACTTTATCCGATAGGATCGAGAAATCGAGAGGCAGTGGATTGCCTGATTTTGAAGCTAAGAAATATAGAAGGTCTATCCTTAGAGGCTTAGATCATATTCATACCACTGGCTACGTTCATTGTGATCTAAAGCCTGATAATATATTGCTCGTGCGCACTCCTAATGACAGTAATGAATTTCAGGCAAAGATTGGAGATTTTGGATTGGAAAAAAGGGCAGAAGTACAGAGCAAGAAGAGGAAATTTGAGCCATACAGAAGGGGCAGAAGTCCAAATCTCATGGATTGCGGCCCCACAATCACAATCGCATAGGTGAGCTCTTCAAGGATATTTTGAAACTCATATATCCCGCATAATTAGCTACGAATTCAAATTGTGTGATCTTATGCTTTTATGTAGATGGAAGATATAAGCCCGATTTAGACCCGAAACTCGAGAAATTACATGGAGTTTGAGCCTATAGCTACGAAGCCCGAAAGTATTTGAGTTCGAGCTATTTAAAACTCGGCTCACAAGACCCGATTGACAGTCTTAAGTCCGCACGTGACTATTATTTCGTCTTTTGGAGTGAAAATCATAATCTGATAATGTGAGGGCAACATTATAATTTTCCTTCCAAAGATGAAATAATGTGATATTTTTTCCTTAAAAAGTGAAGGAAACGTGATTATTTTTCGTTCAAAAGACGAAATAATGGTCACGTGCGGTGCACATGGCCAATTTTGTCCATATTCAATCAATTATTTCACAGTTGTAATAATATTGCAACCAAACTTTAAGTTGTGGTACTAAATGTGCATTTACGTATCTAATGATACCAAGATTGCAAAGTGTCATATTGTAAGTCGGCATTTACGTATCTAATTATTTCACAGTTTTAAGTCGGCACGTGACTGTTATCTCGTCTTTTGGAGTGAAAATCATCATGTGATAATGTGAGGGCAACATTATAATTTTCCTTCCAAAGATGAAATAATGTTATATTTTTTCCTTAAAAAGTGAAGGAAACGTGATTATTTTTCGTTCAAAAGACGAAATAATGGTCACGTGCGGTGCACATGGCCAATTTTGTCCATATTCAATCAATTATTTCACAGTTGTAATAATATTGCAACCAAACTTTAAATTGTGGTACTAAATGTGCATTTACGTATCTAATGATACCAAGATTGCATAGTGTCATATTGTATAGTTCCAAATATATATATTTTTTTTTCCTATTTGTGCTGCTTATTTTAATTGAAAAAGTATTAAGTGCCACTACTACACCATATCACCAATGACATATTGTGTAGCACATCAATTACAGTTATACATGTGGATATGATTCACATCAGCCATGTTCTAGCTCATTTTCTTTATATGAAGATTTTTGAAAATTTAGAACATGACTGATGTAGAATCATATCCACATGTATAAATATTATTATTGTATTGCATTATGTGTCACTTATGATGTTGTACAACAGTTGCACTAAATAATCTCTTCTTTTAATTTATACTAGTAAAAACTATTTGGTACACTCGCTGAATAAATTGGTACACAAATGGTGGGAATTAGAGTAAAGGGTTTGAACCAATATGGAGATGGTCTTGCATGGGTTAGGGGGTTCAATGATAGGAAAATGTGGTTTTGGTTCTGTTTATTTAGCAACTCCGAAGATTTCGAGATCAAGATACAACTATTATCCATCTATAATGGCCGTAAAATCAGTCGAGTTTTCTGCTTCGACATCATTTCAGAAGGAGAGAATGGTTTTTAGTGATGTCCAAAGTTGTCCTGATCATATAATTACTTGTTATGGCGAAGAGACGACAATCGGGGACAATGGTTTGATGGCGTTTAATTTACTTTTGGAATATGCCTCGGGTGGAACTTTATCCGATAGGATCAAGAAATCGAGAGGCAGTTGATTGCCCGATTTTGAAGCTAAGGAATATACAAGGTCTATCCTTAGAGCTTAGATCATATTCATACCACTGGCTACGTTCATTGTGATCTAAAGCCTGATAATATATTGCTCGTGCGCACTCCTAATGACAGTAATGAATTTCAAGCAAAGATTGGAGATTTTGGATTGGCAAAAAGGGCAGAGGTACAGAGCAAGAAGAGGAGATTTGAGCCATATAGAAGGGGCAAAAGTACAAATCTCATAGATTGCGGCCCCACAATCACACTCGCATAGGTGAGCTCTTCAAAGATATTTTGCAACTCATATATCCTGCATAATTAGCTACGAATTCAAATTGTGTGATCTTATGCTTTTATGTAGATGGAAGATACAAGACCGATTTAGACCCGAAACTCGCGAAATTACATTGAGTTTGAGCCTATAGCTATGAAGCCTGAAAACATTTGAGTTCGAGCTATTTAAAACTCGGCTCACAAGACCCGATTGACAGTCTTACGTCCGCACGTGACTGTTATCTCGTCTTTTGGAATGAAAATCATCACGTGATAACGTGAGGGCAACGTTATAATTTTCCTTCCAAAGATGAAATAATGTGATATTTTTTCCTTAAAAAGTGAAGGAAACGTGATTATTTTTCGTTCAAAAGACGAAATAATGGTCACGTGCGGTGCACATGGCCAATTTTGTCCATATTCAATCAATTATTTCACAGTTGTAATAATATTGCAACCAAACTTTAAGTTGTGGTACTAAATGTGCATTTACGTATCTAATGATACCAAGATTGCAAAGTGTCATATTGTATAGTTCCAAATATATTTTTTTTTTCCTATTTGTTCTGCTTATTTTAATTGAGAAAGTATTAAGTGCCACTGCTACACCATATCACCCACTGCTACATCATATCACCAATGACATATTGTGTAGCACATCAAATACATTTATACATGTGGATATGATTCACATCAGCCATGTTCTAGCTCATTTTCCTTATATGAAGATTTTTGAAAATTTAGAACATGACTGATGTAGAATCATATCCACATGTATAAATATTATTATTGTATTGCATTATGTGTCACTTATGATGTTGTAGAACAGTTGCACTAAATAATCTCTTCTTTTAATTTATACTAGTAAAAACTATTTGGTACACTCGGTGAATAAATTGGTACACAAAGGGTGGGAATTAGAGTAAAGGGTTTGAACCAATACGGAGATGGTCTTGCATGGGTTAGGGGTTCAATGATAGGAAAATGTGGTTTTGGTTCTGTTTATTTAGCAACTCCGAAGATTTCGAGATCAAGATACAACTATTATCCATCTATAATGTCCGTAAAATCAGTCGAGTTTTCTGCTTCGGCATCATTTCAGAAGGAGAGAATGGTTTTTAGTGATCTCCAAGGTTGTCCTGATCATAAAATTACTTGTTATGGCGAAGAGACGACAATCGGGGACAATGGTTTGATGGCGTTTAATTTACTTTTGGAATATGCCTCGGGTGGAACTTTATCCGATAGGATCGAGAAATCGAGAGGCAGTGGATTGCCTGATTTTGAAGCTAAGGAATATACAAGGTCTATCCTTAGAGGCTTAGATCATATTCATACCACTGACTACGTTCATTGTGATCTAAAGCCTGATAATATATTGCTCGTGCGCACTCCTAATGACAGTAATGAATTTCAGGCAAAGATTGGAGATTTTGGATTGGCAAAAAGGGCAGAAGTACAGAGCAAGAAGAGGAAATTTGAGCCATATAGAAGGGGCAGAAGTCCAAATCTCATAGATTGCGGCCCCACAATCACACTCGCATAGGTGAGCTCTTCAAGGATATTTTGCAACTCATATATCCCGCATAATTAGCTACGAATTCAAATTGTGTGATCTTATGCTTTTATGTAGATGGAAGATATAAGCCCGATTTAGACCCGAAACTCGAGAAATTACATGGAGTTTGAGCCTATAGCTACGAAGCCCGAAAGTATTTGAGTTCGAGCTATTTAAAACTCGGCTCACAAGACCCGATTGACAGTCTTAAGTCGGCACGTGACTGTTATCTCGTCTTTTGGAGTGAAAATCATCATGTGATAATGTGAGGGCAACATTATAATTTTCCTTCCAAAGATGAAATAATGTGATAATTTTTCCTTAAAAAGTGAAGGAAACGTGATTATTTTTCGTTTAAAAGACGAAATAATGGTCACGTGCGGTGCACATGGCCAATTTTGTCCATATTCAATCAATTATTTCACAGTTGTAATAATATTGCAACCAAACTTTAAGTTGTGGTACTAAATGTGCATTTACGTATCTAATGATACCAAGATTGCAAAGTGTCATATTGTATAGTTCCAAATATATATATATTTTTTCCTATTTGTGCTGCTTATTTTAAATGAGAAAGTATTAAGTGCCACTGCTACACCATATAACCAATGACATATTGTGTAGCACATCAATTACAGTTATACATGTGGATATGATTCACATCAGCCATGTTCTAGCTCATTTTCCTTATATGAAGATTTTTGAAAATTTAGAACATGACTGATGTAGAATCATATCCACATGTATAAATATTATTATTGTATTGCATTATGTGTCACTTATGATGTTGTACAACAGTTGCACTAAATAATCTCTTCTTTTAATTTATACTAGTAAAAACTATTTGGTACACTCGCTGAATAAATTGGTACACAAATGGTGAGAATTAGAGTAAAGGGTTTGAACCAATATGGAGATGGTCTTGCATGGGTTAGGGGGTTCAATGATAGGAAAATGTGGTTTTGGTTCTGTTTATTTAGCAACTCCGAAGATTTCGAGATCAAGATACAACTATTATCCATCTATAATGGCCGTAAAATCAGTCGAGTTTTCTGCTTCGACATCATTTCAGAAGGAGAGAATGGTTTTTAGTAATCTCCAAGGTTGTCCTGATCATATAATTACTTGTTATGGCGAAGAGACGACAATCGGGGACAATGGTTTGATGGCGTTTAATTTTCTTTTGGAATATGCCTCGGGTGGAACTTTATCCGATAGGATCAAGAAATCGAGAGGCAGTTGATTGCCTGATTTTGAAGCTAAGGAATATACAAGGTCTATCCTTAGAGCTTAGATCATATTCATACCACTGGCTACGTTCATTGTGATCTAAAGCCTGATAATATATTGCTCGTGCGCACTCCTAATGACAGTAATGAATTTCAAGCAAAGATTGGAGATTTTGGATTGGCAAAAAGGGCAGAGGTACAGAGCAAGAAGAGGAGATTTGAGCCATATAGAAGGGGCAAAAGTCCAAATCTCATAGATTGCGGCCCCACAATCACACTCGCATAGGTGAGCTCTTCAAAGATATTTTGCAACTCATATCCTGCATAATTAGCTACGAATTCAAATTATGTGATCTTATGCTTTTATGTAGATGGAAGATATAAGACCGATTTAGACCCGAAACTCGCGAAATTACATGGAGTTTGAGCCTATAGCTATGAAGCCTGAAAACATTTGAGTTCGAGCTATTTAAAACTCGGCTCACAAGACCCGATTGACAGTCTTACGTCCGCACGTGACTGTTATCTCGTCTTTTGGAATGAAAATCATCACGTGATAACGTGAGGGCAACGTTATAATTTTCCTTCCAAAGATGAAATAATGTGATATTTTTTCCTTAAAAAGTGAATGAAACGTGATTATTTTTCAATCAATTATTTCAAAATTGTAATAATATTGCAACCAAACTTTAAGTTGTGGGACTAAATGTGCATTTACGTATCTAATGATACCAAGATTGCAAAGTGTCATATTGTATAGTTCCAAATATATATTTTTTCCTATTTGTGCTGCTTATTTTAATTGAGAAAGTATTAAGTGCAACTGCTACACCATATCAACAATTACATATTGTGTAGCACATAAATTACAGTTATACATGTGGATATGATTCACATCAGCCATGTTCTAGCTCATTTTCCTTATATGAAGATTTTCAAAGTTTAGAACCTGGCTGATGTAGAATCATATCCACATGTATAAATATTATTATTGTATTGCATTATGTGTCACTTATGATGTTGTGCAACAGTTGCACTAAATAATCTCTTCTTTTAATTTATACTAGTAAAAACTATTTGGTACACTCGCTGAATAAATTGGTACACAAATGGTGGGAATTAGAGTAAAGGGTTTGAACCAATATGGAGATGGTCTTGCATGGGTTAGGGGGTTCAATGATAGGAAAATGTGGTTTTGGGTCAGTTTATTTAGCAACTCCGAAGATTTCGAGATCCAGATACAACTATTATCCATCTATAATGGCCGTAAAATCAGTCGAGTTTTCTGCTTCGACATCATTTTAGAAGGAGAGAATGGTTTTTAGTGATCTCCAAGGTTGTCCTGATCATATAATTACTTGTTATGGCGAAGAGACGACAATCGGGGACAATGGTTTGATGGCGTTTAATTTACTTTTGGAATATGCCTCGGGTGGAACTTTATCCGATAGGATCAAGAAATCGAGAGGCAGTTGATTGCCTGATTTTGAAGCTAAGGAATATACAAGGTCTATCCTTAGAGCTTAGATCATATTCATACCACTGGCTACGTTCATTGTGATCTAAAGCCTGATAATATATTGCACGTGCGCACTCCTAATGACAGTAATGAATTTCAAGCAAAGATTGGAGATTTTGGATTGGCAAAAAGGGCAGAGGTACAGAGCAAGAAGAGGAGATTTGAGCCATATAGAAGGGGCAAAAGTCCAAATCTCATAGATTGCGGCCCCACAATCACACTCGCATAGGTGAGCTCTTCAAAGATATTTTGCAACTCATATATCCTGCATAATTAGCAACGAATTCAAATTGTGTGATCTTATGCTTTTATGTAGATGGAAGATATAAGCCCGATTTAGACCCGAAACTAGAGAAATTACATGGAGTTTGAGCCTATAGCTATGAAGCCCGAAAGTATTTGAGTTCGAGCTATTTAAAACTGGGCTCACAAGACCCGATTGACAGTCTTAAATCCACACGTGACTGTTATCTCGTCTTTTGGAGTGAAAATCATCACGTGATAACGTGAGGGCAACGTTATAATTTTCCTTCCAAGGATGAAATAATGTGATATTTTTTCCTTAAAAAGTGAAGGAAACGTGATTATTTTTCGTTCAAAAGACGAAATAATGGTCACGTGCGGCGCACATGGCCAATTTTGTCCATATTCAATCAATTATTTCACAGTTGTAATAATATTGCAACCAAACTTTAAGTTGTGGTACTAAATGTGCATTTACGTATCTAATGATACCAAGATTGCAAAGTGTCATATTGTATAGTTCAAATATATATTTTTTTTTCCTATTTGTGCTGCTTATTTTAATTGAGAAAGTATTAAGTGCCACTGCTACACCATATCACCCACTGCTACACCATATCACCAATGACATATTGTGTAGCACATCAATTACATTTATACATGTGGATATGATTCACATCAGCCATGTTCTAGCTCATTTTCCTTATATGAAGATTTTCAAAGTTTAGAACCTGGCTGATGTAGAATCATATCCACATGTATAAATATTATTATTGTATTGCATTATGTGTCACTTATGATGTTGTGCAACAGTTGCACTAAATAATCTCTTCTTTTAATTTATACTAGTAAAAACTATTTGGTACACTCGGTGAATAAATTTGTACACAAGTGGTGGGAATTAGAGTAAAGAGTTTGAACCAATATGGAGATGGTCATGCATGGGTTAGGGGTTCATTGATAGGAAAATGTGGTTTTGGTTCTGTTTATTTAGCAACTCCGAAGATTTCGAGATCAAGATACAACTATTATCCATCTATAATGGCCGTAAAATCAGTCGAGTTTTCTGCTTCGACATCATTTCAGAAGGAGAGAATGGTTTTTAGTGATCTCCAAGGTTGTCCTGATCATATAATTACTTGTTATGGCGAAGAGACGACAATCGGGGACAATGGTTTGATGGCGTTTAATTTACTTTTGGAATATGCCTCGGGTGGAACTTTATCCGATAGGATCAAGAAATCGAGAGGCAGTTGATTGCCTGATTTTGAAGCTAAGGAATATACAAGGTCTATCCTTAGAGCTTAGATCATATTCATACCACTGGCTACGTTCATTGTGATCTAAAGCCTGATAATATATTGCACGTGCGCACTCCTAATGACAGTAATGAATTTCAAGCAAAGATTGGAGATTTTGGATTGGCAAAAAGGGCAGAGGTACAGAGCAAGAAGAGGAGATTTGATCCATATAGAAGGGGCAGAAGTCCAAATCTCATAGATTGCGGCCCCACAATCACACTCGCATAGGTGAGCTCTTCAAGGATATTTTGCAACTCATATATCCCGCATAATTAGCTACGAATTCAAATTGTGTGATCTTATGCTTTTATGTAGATGGAAGATATAAGCCCGATTTAGACCCGAAACTCGAGAAATTACATGGAGTTTGAGTCTATAGCTACGAAGCCCGAAAGTATATGAGTTCGAGCTATTGAAAACTCGGCTCACAAGACCCGATTGACAGTCTTAAGTCCGCACGTGACTGTTATCTCGTCTTTTGGAGTGAAAATCATCACGTGATAACGTGAGGGCAACGTTATAATTTTCCTTCCAAAGATGAAATAATGTGATATTTTTTCCTTAAATAGTGAAGGAAACATGATTATTTTTCGTTCAAAAGACGAAATAATGGTCACGTGCGGTGTAGATGACCAATTTTATCCATATTCAATCAATTATTTCACAGTTGTATTAATATTGCAACCAGACTTTAAGTTGTTGTACTAAATGTGCATTTACGTATCTAGTGATACCAAGATTGCAAAGTGTCATATCGTATAGTTCCAAATATATATTTTTTCCTATTTGTGCTGTTTATTTTAATCGATAAAGTATTAAATGCAACTGCTACACCATATCACCAATGACACGTGGTGTAGCACATTAATGACAATTATACACGTGGATATAATTCACATCAGCCATGTTCTAGCTCATTTTCCTTATATGAAGATTTTGAAAATTTAGAACATGGCTGATGTAGAATCATATCACATGTATAAATATTATTATTGTATTGCACTATGTTGATAGAAATAGTGTCCTGCAAGCCAGCTGTTTGTCTGTAGCAACAAAATTTCAAGTTTAAAATAAATTAAACAAGAAATAATTGTACAAATTAAAATTTATTGATTTAAATAAAGCGGTTACAATCTCTATAATTCCTCTGATTCTAATCTTAAGGAAAATTAAATGTTTCTTGCACTTGATCTTGAAGAACGTTGATTTGATCGTCTCGAAAATGAATTTATGCTCGAATAACGTTAATCCAGGGGCAAATCTGCTTAATCCTTGATCAAACGTGAAATGATTTGAATTTCTTCGACGAACGTCTTGTACTTCGTCGTGGATTTCTTGAATTTAGGAGAATTTGATCTTCTTTGGATCGTCGTAGATCTTCAATAACGTTTAAACAAGGGCTTCTTAGCTTGTTCTCGAATCAAACGCCAGAATATCCTTTGATCTTTGAAGAATATCTTGAGTTAATGAAAAAGGTTTTGAAGAACGTCTCGTAGAGAGAATTTGCTCCTTCAACTTATGCTCCTTCAGAAATGTGTGTTTTTCTTCTAAGAGAGGACCCCTATTTATAATGGGAGAAGGAAGAGTCCATGTAGAATTAGTTAATTGAATGGTGCAATTTGATTGGTTCTTAGTAGTAGAAGACCAATATACTTCTCTTTGAAAAAAGAGGTATGAACTCTTTTAAATGTTTATCACTTGTAGGAGATATGCCTTCTTTTGATTGGTCCTGACACATCATCTTGTACACTTGGCATGATTTAATTGGCTCTTTTTATGAAGAGTCTAAACACCTTTTTGATTGGTTTAGACATTTCAATTTGACATTTGGCACTATTTTATTGGCCAATAAAATGTAGGTGGAATTTAATCAAATTAATTATTTATTTTGGAATTTAATTTAATAAAAGTCCCAAAAAAAAAATAACAAACTTAAATTAATTTCCAATTTCCTTTTTTTTTTTTTAAATCTCGGAAAAAAATTTATGTGTCTACAAATTGCCCCCTCGTGACTTGATTGCGTGTTGTACTATTAAAATATGTACAAAAACGAATAAGTCGCGACATTTTTTTTTATCACCAATTATCTGAATGTTCCAAAATATAAATTGGTGGATATATTGTGCATATATGTCTACGGTCACATTGTCTCAACAGCCTTGGACACTTATTTTGATTGCACTAATTGAGCCCATCGAAAGCCCATTTCATCAAGTATAACTTTGGTGTTTGTAGACCACCCACATGCAATTAAATCCCTAAGTCTTCTTCTCCAATTAGGCGTATACTTGCAGAGCTATAGTTCGATTTTTTTTTCTTTTAATATAGCGCAAATCAGATTTCTCCTTCCATCTTGGACTCTAATTCATGGCATCCATTGAGTTTCAATCGAACTAATTCTTGCAAATCTTACTCGAAGTCTAACAGAGATTTCTCAATTCTTCTTGGACTACAACTCCTTCTTGTGTGCCTATAAAAGGAACTTGATTTCTTGAGTTTCAGATCACACCATCATCTGATCGATTATTAGCAGTTGAGAAATATTTTCCCTTTCTTTTTTTTTTTCTTAAAAGTTGCCGAACAAAAATCCTCATCTCCAAAAAAAAAAAAAAAAAAAAAATTGTTGTCTGGTATGTTTACGCTCTCATCTCCAAATCAATATTTTTGGGCTGTCTGCTTCCCTTCATCGTTGGAGAAAACAAGTTGCTGAGAAATCAACTCATAGTTTTGAAAAGATTTGCTGTGTGCTTGTTTTTTTTCTTTTTCTTGTTAAGTTTCCCTTTCCATATATATATATATATATATATATATATATATATATATATATATATATATATATATATATATATATATATATATATATATATATATTTAATTATCAATATATATTTAATTATCAATATATATATATAGATCCGTATATATAAAGTGGGTCTTCCTTTTTTTATATATATAGATCCGCATCTATACATATATGAAATTATACACCTCATTTTTTTTTTTTTTTGAGATATAAACTTTTTTCCCTTTTTGTATGTTTTGGCAGGACTCAATATGGTTTTGTTCAAGGGTACTCGTTCCCCTACTGGTATAGAAATTTTGACGATTCTTGACGATAATGATCAACCTAAAGAAAACGGTACCGTTTTGACTGTTGGTACGCCCCTTATTGGTAGATATGCGAAAAGATGGCCAACATTGAGAAACTCACTCCACATGGCGCAATGGACGCAAGAATATGCGGAAGCTCCCAAGAAGACACAAAAACATTTAACCTTGCTTTCTGCTCATCATAAATCAACGAGTGACATTATTCCTTTCCCAACTTTGGGTCGTCAACTCATTGATGATAAGATGAAATGGGGCAATGGTCTCTTTGAAGTGCCTGTAGAATTTCATTATTTCAAGGGACATTGGGAGTGGACCGAAGACATTTTGAGCCGATGCAAGAGTACATTACATGCAGCCAAGATTATCCATTCGGTGCAAGCTTCCTTGTACACTTATGATCACAACAAGAACATCTTTAAGGCCTTTTGTGAAGCATGGAGTCCTCAAACAAATACTTTACTGTCTTCTTGGGGTGAATTGTCAATATCGTTGTGGGATCTTAATTTGATCGCCGGTCTCCCTATCTTAGGCCTTCTTTATGATGAAGTAATCCCTAATGAAACGGAGTTGGATGGTGTAGATGAAACGGGAGAACCATTTGTGCCCCGATCTTGTAAGTACTTGTTTCACGCTTTTCATTTACTTCAGGCAAGTGACAAAGGTAACAAACGTTCCCAAGTTTCTATTGAGAGATGGATCCAATTTTGGTCCAAGAAAGGAAAGAAGTATGGGCCCCCTCCCCAACGTAAAGAAAAGAAGAGTGTTCGCCCTAAATTAACCCATAATCCTCTTGATGATGTTAAAGATCATAAAGCCTGGTCTCATGTGGAAGAAGGCGTGTTTTCAAGGCTCAGAGTTAAAGGTAACATGAAAGATGAGACATACTTGGCAGCGCATTTGGCATGTTGGCTTTGTATTTTCGTTCTTCCTGTCGAAAATATCAACTCAATACGTCCGAGTACTTTTAAGGTGGCTAGTCTTATGGCGAGCGGTCGTCGAGTGAGCCTCGCTGTTCCAGTGTTGGCGGCTATTTACAAAGGCCTTAATTCCATATCGAAGAATTCGAAATCCTCAAAACTTTGTGCAAATTTTCCATTTCCGGTCCATTTTGTTCATGGATGGCTCGCGCAATATTTCAAAACCCATTTTGACGTTTATCAAACATTACGTGGTCCTAGCATGGTATCTTATTCCGGCGAGGGGGGGTGCGAAATATTATGACCAAGTAGAAGCTCACAAGAGAATTCATAAAGGAGACTATACCCTTTGGACGTGCAACATTGATCCCAAAATTGTGGATTGCTTGTATGTTGACAACATTAATATTTCTGAATCCAGTCAAAATTACTTTATTAGCATTCGATCGAGCTACCTCACTTTGAGACATAGTGAAAAATTTATTATCGAGCCTTACAGTCCCCACGATTTAGTCGTCAATTTGGATATTTCCAAGATATTCCAGGTGTTCTTAGGCACGACATTCGTGAGGCTTCTTTAGATGAAGGGTTGCGTTATTGGCGAATTAGCACTTTGTCTAAGTCTAAAACCACAGCTTGGTTTCCTGGCGTACCTTCTGGTGTGAAAAGATTATATTCGAAAGATTACGGAAAATGGTGGGCCAAAGCTCATGGACGATATCTTGAGGACAATATTGAACACTTAGTCATTGTGGAGTCGAGCGAAGTCTCTCCTAAAGATAAAGAAGATTCTAAGGGACATATCCAAGGTAATTCGACCTCCATATATAATTTATGATAAAGTTAGAACTTTGATGATAAAGTTTAAACTTTTATGCATATTTTCTAATATGTTGGAATATTTATTGCAGAGAATCTAGCGTATCGCCTTAGCTCCCCAGTTGATGAAGACCTCAAAAAAGACTTTGATATTTCGACACAAAGCGAAAGAAAAACTGCCCCCATCGATATAGAAGAAAGTCATAGCAGCACTATGGATCGTCATTGGAAAAGGCAAAAGATTCCACAATTTTCGGATCAAAATTTTGTTGATATTGTCAGCAAGTCATCAGATGATAGACCTTCATTGGCAAACTTTGCAGAAGAGGTATTTATTTACTTGTTCATCCATTTCATATACCCTTTTCTAATTTTGTACTTATGATTTTATTCTCAGTTGGAAGAGGGGATTTCTCTGGTTAGTAAAGATAACGCTCAATCTCAAGCTATCACTGAACCAGTTGTCGATTCTCCTTCGCGAGAGATAGTTCCAAGAAGTAAAGTGTCTCCTCAAGCAGCTTGTTCGGTCTTTGTGGGTAAAGAGTTCGTACGTGAGCATCAAGTGAGTTTTTTGAGTAGGATGTGGAGTAAGCTTAGTCAAAAAATAGCAAGGACCCCTCTTGATTCAATTTCCTCCATAAAAGATGAAGTTCAGTTTGTGTTGGAGTCGATGAAAGATTTTAAAGACGTTGACATCTCCCATGTGGAAAATTCGTTGACTTCACTTTTGAGAAGGCAGCTATATATGATGATTCTAGGTCAAAAGTCGTTGAAGGGTCGTCGAAAGAGTTACTTGCAAAGCAAATTATTGAAGCGCAAGATCGTCTTCGTGAGGCCCAACTCAAAGAAGGCAAGGAAGCTAGCCATGTTAAATCTACCGAGGATGATCTTGCAAAATTAAATCAAAAGAAGAAAGATTTGTCTTCATCATTGAAACGCCAACAAAAGTTGCTTCGAATTGCTCAAGATGACGTGTCGAATATTGAAAAAGAGATCGCTGCCTTGAAGGACACTCCACCATTGGATGAAAAACTAGAGGGACTCTTGGAGGCTTCACGCGTAGAGTTGGCAAATTCTCAAGAGGAATTGAAGCATTGGAAACCTTTTGTTTGAGATGTTTCTCCTTTCTTAGTTTAGGATTTTAGTTGGAGATATTTCACTTTCTTTGCTTTAGGAGTTACTTTATTATTATTATTTTTTTTTTTGTAAATAACCCCACTAGTTTTGATATCAATAACATAATTGCTTTTGTTTCCACATCTCTTTCGTAATCCTTCGATTAGATTTTTTTTTTTTTTGTTTGTATGTATGACTGAACTTAGAAAATGACTAAGCTGCCTACGTATCCATAAAGGAATCAAGTCAAAACGTAGTTCAAAAATGTGGAGATTTTTTTTTTGTATGACTGAACTTAGAAAAAGACTAAGCTGCCTACGTATCCATAAAGGAATCAAGTCAAAACGTAGTTCAAAGAAAATAATTTTCGTTTTTTTTTTTTTTTTTTTTTTGCCGTACACATTTTATACTCGTGTGGGCCAGGAGTGACATGCAGTTTAGGCTCCTACGTCATGGAGCTTTCTTCAAGATTGAGGGGTAATATCGTTTTAAGAACTTTCCATTTATGGGCCCAACTCTTAAGCCATCTTCAGCGGTCAATTTGTATGCACCATTTGTGTAAACTTCTGTAATGACATAAGGACCATCCCATTTTGATGTAAACTTATTCTTCGTCTTATGGGTGATAATGATAGGTCTTCTTACTGCCAGTACCAAATCACCTAGTTGAAAAGAGCGCGGGCGAACTTTTTTATTGAACGCTTTTGAAATCCGAGCCTGATAACACTCAAGATTCTGCTGGGCTTCCAATCTTTTCTCATTGAGGGCCTCTAATTCTTCAAGACGCAAACGAGCATTTTCCTCATTCGTGAGTCCTTCATGTATTGCAATTCTGAGCGATGGAATTTGTTGCTCGAGTGGGAGAACCGCTTCGACTCCATATACCAGTGAATAGGGAGTTGCTTGGGTTGGCGTTCTATAAGTGGTTCTATATGCCCATAAGGCTTCCCCAATCCTTTCATGCCAATCTCTTCTTGATTTTGAAACAATCTTTTTCAATAAATTGCACAATGTCTTGTTGAATGCTTCAGCGAGGCCATTAGCAGCAGCGTAATACATGGAAGAGTTTCTTTGCTTGAAATTGAACTTCTCGCATAATTTGTTGATCAAACTGTTGCAAAAAGGTTTCCCATTGTCAGTTATGATGTATTGAGGTACTCCATAACGATAAATGATGTTGGTGCGAATGAAGTCGGCAACATTTTCTTTCTTCATTTCCTTGAGAGGTATTGCTTCTGCCCATTTGGAGAAGTAATCAGTAGCGGCCAAGATGTACAAATGTCCTTTGGAAGACTTAGTCATAGGGCCAACGGCATCCAATCCCCAAGCATCGAAAGGCCAAGAAGCAACAGTTGGATGCAAAGGTTCAGGTGGTTGATAAATAAAGTTCGCGTGAAACTGGCAAGCTTGACACCTTTGAGCGTAATCCATACAATCTTTAACCATTGAAGGCCAATAGTAACCCATCCTTTTGATTCGAAAATGTAACTTCGGGCCAGATTGATGAGCGCCACAGACTCCAGAGTGAGCTTCTTCTATGGCTTGAACAGCTTCATCGTTACCTAAGCAACGTAAGAACACTCCATCAAATGATCGTCTATACAGAGTCCCTTTAAAATAAATGAAGCGAGCTGCCCGATGTCGAATATCAGTTCTTTGTCTTGGGTTATCGGGCAATTTCTCATACTCCAAATAATTTATGAGTGGTTGTCGCCAGTCGTCATTTTCAATCTCATATACTTCCACGGCATGATTTTCCTCTTCCTCTTCATCATTTTCATTGAAAATGGGTGGCACTACCCAATTTTGACATATTGGAACAACAACTTCTTTTCCAGGCATGATAATTGTGGAAGCAAGTTTCGCCAGGGCGTCAGCTTGTCCATTGTCGCTTCTTGGCACATGTTCAAGTGTCACATCTCCCAACCATCCAATTAACCTTTTCGCGTATTTGAAGTAAGGAAGTAAGTCCGGCTTTTTGACATCATAATCTCCAAGAAGTTGACTGATTACCAATTTAGAATCTCCATACACATTTAAGCACGACCTTTTTGTTTCAACAGCCATCTCTAACCCAAGTATGAGAGCTTGATACTCAGCAACATTGTTTGAACAATTTTGGGTTAAAGTAAATGAGTAGGGGAGTACGTTTCCATCAGGGGTAAGAAATATAACTCCAGCACCAGCTCCTTTTTCTATGGGAAGCTCCATCAAAGTACATTTTCCATGGAGGAGCAATATCGATAACAAGAGCGTCTTCGTCGGGTAAATCATTGGACAATTCCCATTCAGCAGGAATAGGATGATCGACTAAGAAATCAGCCAAGACTTGTCCTTTTACAGCCTTTTGTGGAACATATGTGATGTCAAATTGCTGCAGTTGAAGATACCATCGTGCTAGCCTATCAGAAAGCACTGGTTTTGACATGACGAATTTTAATGGGTTTGCTCTTGAAATGAGACGAACTGTGTGGGCTTGGAAGTAGTGTTTCAACTTTTGGATTGCGAAAACAAGGGCTAAGCACATTTTCTCTATCGGAGAATACTTTACTTCATTAGGCGTCATCATTCTACTCAGATAGTATAATGCATTTTCTTTTCCTTCATCATTTTCTTGGGCTAGTAATGCCCCCACTGAACGCTCTTGCGCAGCGATATATAGAATCAACGGGCGCCCAGATATCGGGGCTACCAAGACAGGAGGCTTCATCAGATATGATTTTATGCATTTGAAAGCATTATCGCAAGTTTCGTCCCATTTGAAGGGGACATCTTTCTTCATGAGGCGACTGAGTGGTTGACATCGTCCAGCTAAATTTGAAATAAACCTCCGAAGGTATGCTATTTTCCCTTGGAAACTCTTGAGCTCATGTATATTACTTGGCTCAGGCATTTTCACGATTGCATCGATTTTAGCTTGCTCAATTTCTATGCCTCGTTGGCGAACAATGAAGCCCAAGAATTTTCCCGATTTCACACCAAATGCACATTTCAAAGGATTCATCCTTAATTGATATCTTCGAAGTAGTTCGAAGACTTTCCTTAAGTCATGTAGATGGTTTCTCTGATCCTTTGTCTTAACAACTAAATAGTCCACATAACATTCAACATTCTTGTGAAGCATGTCATCAAATATCTTTTGCATTGCTCTTTGGTATGTTGCACCAGCATTCTTGAGTCCAAAAGGCATCACCTTGTAACAATATATTCCTTTGGGAGTGCGGAATGCCGTAAACTCTTCATCTCTAGGAGACATGCGAATTTGATTGTATCCAGATGACCCATCCATGAATGACAAAGCTTCGTGGCCCGTAGTGGCATCGACCATTAGTTCAGGAATAGGCAATGGGAAATCATCTTTAGGACATGCGGCATTAAGATCTCTAAAATCAACGCAAACTCGGATTTGACCATTCTTCTTTCTGACAGGTACAATGCTAGAGATCCAAGTTGGATACTTGACTTCACGGATAAAACCAGCTTCGATGAGTCTATTTACTTCGGCTTCGATCATCAGGTCGAAATCTTCGTTGAGCTTGCTTAACGGGACGGGTTCCATTCTTAATGGACAAATGGTGAACAACTACTTTTGGGTCTAGGCCAGGCATTTCTTTGTATGACCAAGCGAACACATCTATGAATTCACGCAATAGGTTGACGTATGCCTCCTCTTCTTCGATTGTCAATAATGCGCTTACATAAATTGGCCTAGGGTTACTGTTATCGCCTAAGTTGATTTCTTTTAATTCATCAATAGTGGTTTTAACACCTTCTTCAAGTTCGGGGGGAGCATCTTTGGCATCTTCTTCCTCAACCTCTCCTTCGTTTGTGGTAATGTGATATGAAGAAGCGATACTCTCCTTATCATCTTCATCGTTGCGTTGAGTTTTTGTGAAGATTCTAGTCTGCCTTTTACCCTTCACGATTTTACCAGATGATAACACCAAGTCATCGTGGCGCTTCATTCGAGATGGAACCAAGCTTCCTAACCTCTTGAAGACGGACTCCTTTCCAGTTTTCTTTGGATGTCTTGACGTACTGGAAACACCCAATCTCATATAGTCGAACTTGCGCACCAACGGCCTTTTGCAAGGGCTAAGTCTATCAAATACTGATATTCTTGGTACTTTCTTTCCATGTTGATCAAATATATCATTTGTGGAAGAAAATTCCATCTCAGATATTTGATTGATACTCACTCTTTTTATAGCAATACGGATAGGGCTTTGTGCCATAAATCCAAGACCACCACGAGAATTTGGAATAGAGTGCGCTTTTTGGGTAGCATTTAACTCATTCGTCGTTTCTCCAGTAGCTTCTTGAGAGAATCTTTCCAAAGAGGAATTTTCTTGGGGGTCATATCCAGCCTTAACTAAAAGCTTGAAAGCATTAGGACCAAAGTATTGCTCGACTCTAGGCTTTGATAGTGTCCCATGTTACACTTTAGCTCCTTGAGTTGGTCGAACAAATCCTTCCAATGGGGGATAAGAAAGAGTTCTTGTATTGAGGCTCGTTAGAGGGAATGTGAGTTCTTTGAGTGATTCAGGCTTTACAAAATGTGATTCATTTTGTTTTCCTTCTAAGTTATCCTTATGACAAAGGTTTTCTTCTTCAACCTTTTCATCTAGCTGCTCTAAATCCTTAGGCGATGAATTTCTTTCAGCTTCCTCCTTATTCACGTTATGGATATAGTACTTGGCGTCAGCGAAGTGTGATTCAGCCTCAGTAAATGGTTTCGTATCACCAAACACTTTTTTCACTATTCCATTTTGTGAATATCCAAAGCATTGATGGAGAGTCGATGGAACCACGTTATTTTCATGTATCCACGGTCGGCCAAGAAGTATATTGTAAGTTGTTTTGGCATCAATAACATGGAATAGCGTAGTTGATAGCATACCATCTATTAGTAACTCCAATCGTACAGCACCAATAGCTCTTTGCCCTCCTTGGTTAAAGTCTTGAATCATCAAGCGACTGTTTGAAAGTTCATCCATAGGGATTCCAATTTCCTTCATTGTGTGAAGAGGTAAAATATTCACCGCTGAACCTCCATCAATCAAAATTCTATTAACCTTTTGTTCTCGAACGTATCCAGTCACAAATAACGGTCGATTATGGATATTAGAGCCACATAATAAGTCTTCATCAGTGAAACAAATAGTAGTCATGCAGTAGTCATCAGCTACATAAGTTTTCTCTTTTGATGAACTTTCCTTGCCGAAAGAAAATCCTTCTTCATGGGCTTCGTTGCGCGCAATGACATTACAAGTCATTTTCTGAGATTGGGTCGGTGGTATCCCTATATCAATTATGGCGTCAAAACTCCCAAATGAAATAGTGACAAGGTACGCAGCTGAATTATCTTCTTCAAGTGAGATTTTTCCTTCACGAGCCAATTGCATGATTTTATCCTTGAACACAAAGCAATCACAAAGAGAGTGTCCAACGAGACGATGATATTTGCAATACTTTGGATCATCAGAACGACCAGCTTCTTTAGGTCTCTTCATTTTAGGTAATTCAATAAGATTTGCGTCGAGCAAATCGTCAAAAATACCAGGTACATCAGAATCTAGAAAAGGGTATTGCCTCGCTTGCATCTCCTTTAAGGTCAACTTTCTTTGTCCTTTTCCTTGAGATACATTCTTCTTTTCAACATTTCCTTCCATTTTCTTTTCAGTTGCTTTAGTTGGTACCTTGAGAGGTGCAATATTTACTGCCATAGATTCTTTAGTTGGGGCTTTTGAAAAAGGTTTGCCTCCTTTCTTGGCCTCGAATTTATCCTTGAATTTTCGGGGATCTTGCATCGGTGGTCCATGAACTCCACTTGCAGCCATGCTCAACTCCATGTCATGAGCTCGAGTGGCTAATTCTTCGAATGTTCTTGGTTGAATTCCTTGATGGATATAACGAAGGCCCCAGTGCATTCCTTGAATACACATTTCGATGGCAGAAGACTCAGAAAGTCGGTCCTTGCAATTTAAACTCAGATTCCTCCATCGATTGATATAATCGATAACAGGTTCCTCATCCCACTGACGGGTATTAGTAAGCTCTATCATGCTAACTATCCTTCGCGTGCTATAAAAGCGGTTAAGGAATTCTTGCTCAAGTTGATCCCAACTATCAATGGAACACGCCTCCAAGTCAGTGTACCAGTCAAATGCATTTCCTTTGAGTGATCGAACGAATTGTTTCACAAGATAATCTCCATAGGTTCCAGCGTTATTGCATGTTTCGATGAAATGAGCCACATGTTGTTTCGGGTTGCCTTGCCATCAAATTGTTGGAACTTTGGAGGTTGGTAGCCAATTGGCATCTTCATTCTATCAATCCTCTGGGTATAAGGTTTGGTATAAGCGAGAGATGATTTGAGGCCTCCCTCTAACTTGCAGTTGATGGTTCCCATAATAAATTCCTTTAGTTGATCTATAAGGATCATGCCATCGGATGAAATTTGAAGTTCTTTAGATTTACCTTTTGAATTTGATTTTTTATAGGCATCTCGTCTTCTTCAGACTCCTCGAATTGTTCATCCTTTATGTAGCTAGACTCAACATTTCTCTCTTTCCTTAGGAATTTTTCAATCTTCGAGAGTTGTTCTTGAGCTCGTTTGGTGAGCAATTCCATGGCCTTCGTCAATGCCGCCAGTTGTTCCTCCATACTAGTCGGTGTCACTTTCAGACGAGGAGATTTTCTGCGGATTCCCCACTAGATGATTCTGCATCCTTGTGGTGATCATCAGAAAGGGCAGAATTTCCTTGATTCTTTTGGGTATCATCTTGATTTTCTGCCACCTTTGTGTTTGGGTCTGCCAACAATCCAGCCATTGTTCGAACCTTCTTTGGAGGCATAAAGTGATTTAGCTTTGAAAAAAATGATATGAGGGGTAGAGAATGTCCCACTGGGCGTGCCAGAAATTTGTAGCAACAAAATTTCAAGTTTAAAATAAATTAAACAAGAAATAATTGTACAAATTAAAATTTATTGATTTAAATAAAGCGGTTACAATCTCTATAATTCCCCTGATTCTAATCTAAAGGAAAATTAAATGTTTCTTGCACTTGATCTTGAAAAACGTTGATTTGATCTTCTCGAAAATGAATTTATGCTCGAATAACGTTAATCCAGCGGCAAATCTGCTTAATCCTGGATCAAACGTGAAATGATTTGAATTTCTTCGACGAACGTCTTGAACTTCGTCGTGGATTTCTTGAATTTAGGAGAATTTGATCTTCTTTGGATCGTCGTAGATCTTCAATAACGTTTAAACAAGGGCTTCTTAGCTTGTTCTCGAATCAAACGCCAGAACCTCCTTTGATCTTTGAAGAATATCTTGAGTTAATGAAAAAGGTTTTGAAGAACGTCTCGTAGAGAGAATTTGCTCCTTCAACTTATGCTCCTTCAGAAATGTGTGTTTTTCTTCTAAGAGATGACCCCTATTTATAGTGGTAGAAGGAAGAGTCCATGTAGAATTAGTTAATTGAATGGTGCAATTTGATTGGTTCTTAGTAGTAGAAGACCAATATACTTCTCTTTGTAAAAGAGGTATGAACTCTTTTAAGATATGCCTTCTTTTGATTGGTCCTGACACATCATCTTGTACACTTGGCATGATTTAATTGACTCTTTTTATGAAGAGTCTAAACACCTTTTTGATTGGTTTAGACATTTCAATTTGACATTTGACACTATTTTATTGGCCAATAAAATGTAGGTGGAATTTAATCAAATTAATTATTTATTTTGGAATTTAATTTAATAAAAGTCCCAAAAAAAAATAACAAACTTAAATTAATTTCCAATTTCCTTTTTTTTTTTTTTAAATCTCGGAACAAAATTTATGTGTCTACAATGTCGAGCATTTATTTGTAATAAATAAAGAACTATTCAATTTTGATTAATAAATGCACTTTATTAAATGGTCATCTTTATCTTATGTAATAATTATCTACACATAAGGATAGAAGTCCTTAGATCACAGGGCTATGGGACAACCCGTGGACTGATCTCCAAGGCTGTGATCTAGAACATATTCAAGAGTCGTAGAATCTAATCGAGATAGGACATCGTTGGATTCGGTTAAACTCTCACTATTGTGTATACTCCGATGAACTGGAGGACGCTGGGGTCCACGAGCGTGACAGGGATAGTCGATACACATAAGTGGGTGGCTTGCTGGGATGGCAAGCGCACTGAATACCCCAATTAGGAAATAACTCACCATGGAAGCGGTAGTCGCATATCGGGGTTGAAGTTATTCCAATTTGCAATAGTATACGAGGAACGATCCCTAACTACTTGAGGTGATAGGGTTTATCTGGTGCGAGAACGTCTATGCTTTGATATGAGTTCCGACTGACCGGAGATCGCCAGAAAGTCTCTGTGGACTCATATTGGGTACAGAGGAACTCGTATGCAGATTCATATCATCAACAAAGGATCCATTGACCCGACTTGATAGATTGGGAAATTCTCCTATGGATTTCTGTGAGAAATTAATTCTGATAAAATCCTTGGCCAATGTATCTGACGACTTTATGTAAGTAGTTCATAAAGATTAAGTCAAAGAGAATTTATTTCGAGACCAAAATACATAAGGTCAAGACAAAATAAAAGGGAAACCGATGAAAGACCATACCCTTAAGTCTCGACTGGGAGATTGATCGATGGAGATATTATGTCGTATATGGAAATTGTAAATGATTAAAAGGTTCACTGAGTTAATTCACCAGTGATTGAGCTCCATGGGCTTGTGGTCAGACATCGACCGTGGAGTGTGAGAGAATTCCTAAATTGGCAGGGGTGCTAATTTTGGAATGGTCAATCGACAGAGTGTTCGATTGATTTAGAAAGTATTTAATACTTGAATAATTAATATTTAATTATAACCCACGGCCAATTATGTGGTGAACCTATGGGGGCATACACAATACACATGAAGCGAAAGCGAAGGAAAATGAAGCTACATGATCGACCAAATCGACTGGGTCGATTGGGTCAACTGGGTCGCATAAATTGACTGGGTCGATTAAGTGACTGGGTCGACTGGGTCGACCCAATTGGAACAAAATAGATCCGATTGGAATTTGATCAAGATAATAAATTAAATTGGAATTTAATTTATGGATTAATTAATTAAGTTGGATTTAATTAATTAAAGAAAGATTTAATTAAATAGACTTGGAGTCTAATTTAATTAATTGGGAGAATAATTAATTAATTGAGCTATTTAATTGGGAAATTAAATAAAGCCTAATTGAATTAATTAAGTGGGCCATGAATTAATTAGAAGACTAAGTCTTCTAATCAAAGAGGGCCATGGCCCATGTAGGAGACTTGGAGTCCTAATCCTTGTAGGATTAGGTTAATGAGATAACTATAAATAAGAGACTAGGTCTCATATCTCATACACAACTTAGAAAACAAAAATTCCAAGTCAAGCAAAAACACTCTCCCTCTCCCACTCTAGAAATCGGCTGAACACTCCCACCCTGTGGAGGAGTTCGGTTTTTCGTTCTTGTTCCAATTTCGCTTCCTAATCCTAGATCTTAATATATCTTGTGTTCTAGCCGATCAAGACATATTATTTTCGTGTAATTGTGGTGTATCAACCCATAGAGGCGCAACACGTGGGGCGCTGTAGCAGGGCTTGGATCGACTTTGCTGGAGGAGGAATCTGACTTCGTTTTGCTGACTAAGGATTTGCAAGGAGACAGGTATAACGTGTAAACTGTTTATACTGTCATTATTTTAATATTCATATATATACACCTAGAGATTATCCTGACAAGATTCCGTAAGAGGTCCTATAAAATTTTAAATTCCGCTGTGCCTAGGGCTGTTTATCTTACCGAATCCCAACATATGTGTCACTTATGATGTTGTGCAACAGTTGCACTGAATAATCTCTTCTTTTAATTTATACTAATAAAAACTATTTGGTACACTCAGTGAATAAATGATGTGATGTAATGCAAGGAGGAGATTTCCTAAAATTTGAAGGAAAACAATGATTCTATAATTTCATCATAACTATATATTGATATGTAGAAAATATCTTGAATAAGATTATAGTTTTGTTACCTCATCAATCCAATCCTTATTTAATCTGGATAATTAAATTTCAAATATTTTTCATATTCAATAAAGTTTTCACTTTTCAAAATGATAATAAATATTTTGTTCCTATAACAAATTTAAATAGTTACGTTTCTTCATAATTCTTTTTTTTTTTTGTTTCCCAATAGTTTAATTTCTTTCCAGGCTCGTCAGGCATATTAAGTGGGAACATTTTCACCTCTTTCAACAGGAATTTGAATATGAATTCGCTACTTTGTAATGACTAATCCCTTCCACTAAAACAATCGCATGTTGATTCTTCATAATTCATTTAACATCAACATAAACCCGAGCTTTTGGTGAACACAAAATTAGTGTTAGAAGCAATTTACCAATAATGCTGATATAGTTTTTGTTTAGTTAATCAAAATATAGAATTTAGGCATATTGGGGTTTTGTGCTCCTACTCCTACTAGCTACTGTGAATCGTTGTCATGGAATATTCTTCACTTTTAATAAATAAAAAAACTGCACAAATATGTAAAATATATTGAGCTGAAAATAAAATGGAATGTCACACTGTCGACATATATTATGAAATTAGTTCAATTTGGAATTTCATGACATATTCAACCTGTTTCTAGTGATAGCCCTGACTATTGCCTCTTTTGGAATCCTATGTATCTATATTAGTAGGGCACATAGTAATTTAGATTAAATGAAAATCATTAAATAAAAATAATAATAAATGTACAAATTCAATAATTTTTGTGAAAAGATATAGAGCAAAAGACAAAAATACCCCTGTGTTATTTTCCCAACCCTCCCTCTGTGTTTGGTTTTAAATACCACATTCAACCCAAATATAATTTTATTTTTTGACTTTCGGTGGAATGACAAGGTTACCCCTATGTGTTTCTTTTATCTTTAAATTTATTTATTCTTTTTGAAAAATTAAGTGTATACTACTTGGGTCAAATGTGGTATTTAAAATCAAACACAGAGGGGTTTTAGAGATCTAAAATGGCACATCGGGGGTTTTTGGGAGTTAGACAAGGGGGTGTTTTTGTCTTTCGATGTCAGGGGTAAAATTATCATATCAAAAGCAAAAAGTGAACAAATACTTACATTTTTTGTGTTTGAAACACACTCTCTTTTATAAGAGGTGTATTTGACACTTACTTGAGATCATAAGAACTTTTTTAGAGTTAAAATAACATAAGGATTTTTTTTGGAGTTAGACAAAATATAGGAGGGTGTTTTTGTCTTTTGCTTAAAAAATATATTAGTAAATTAATATTAAATAGAAAAACAAAACTTGAATATATGTTACAAGCTAACACGGAACTTGAATATATGTTTCACAAAACTTGAATATATGTTTCACACTAACACGGAACTCCAGCTAATGACATGACGATTACAAGCTAAATATATGTTACGTAATTGAATAACTTCTCGACAAATAATCAAGTAATTAATTGAACTAATTTTGTGATTAAATAAAGGGTAAAATACAGTTTCTCCCCTAAAGTATATGGTGAGTATCAGTTACCCCCATAAAGTATCAATTGTAACACTTACCCCCATCTGTTATAGTTTTATAGTTTTTATTACAAAAATACCCCCGTCCCCTTACATAATAATAAATTTCTTTATTAAAATAAATTTGCCTCTTTGTTAATTATGAATCCATTGACCCGCCTAATAACATTATGTTTTAATTTCTTTATCTTTTTTTTTTGTTTCCTTAGGTTTTATGGTCTCGAATTTTTCTTTATTTTAATCTAATTTTTTTTCTTTAGTTCTGTTTCAATTTGTTTTCTTTATTTTATGTTTCAATTTGTTTTTTTATTTCTATCTAAATTATTTGTTATATACTTTATGTTATTTGGTGATAATTATCTCATTTATATTCGGTACAAATTATTATTCAAAATGTTGATATTTTTCTTCAAATTATTTCTTGCGAAATTCAAGTTTAATACTAAATATAATATTATGCTTTAAGCACTCCTTTATAAAAAAAAAAAATATATACTCCTTATTAATTATGAATTCATTTGTGCATCCACCAAACAATCTTATGTTTGAATTTCTTCATTTCTTTTGTTTCATTCGGTTACTAAAAAATTAGATGAAAATGAAGAAAAAATTTGAGTTCAAAAAAAGGAATGTAACAAAAGAAATGAAGAAAATAAAACACATAATGTTGTTTGGTGGATGAATGAATTCATAATTAATAAAGATACAATTTTATTTTGATAAAGTAGAAATTATTATTTATGAAAGGGGTGTGTGTATTTTTAGAATAAATATTACAAAATTATAACAGAGATGAGTAAATGTTACAATTGATATTTTAGGAGTAACTGATACCGTCCTCATACTTTAACGGAAATGTATTTCACCCTTAAATAAACTCAGATTTTATTTTCAACTATTCTTCCAAGTTCTTGTTGGTTAGAGACTTTTATCTCAAACTTAAGGATAGATATGAATTTGGAAGAAGAATACATTTGAAGTCACATCACTTATTATTATATATTTAAAAGCATGAACTTTAATAGAAATAAATTAATTGGTATAGTTGGACGTTTCATTATAAAAAAATTTCTTTACAATTTGCTTATTAAGTGAAGATAATGATGACATGAAGAGGGGACATGCTAATATTCAATCGTGTAGAACAGTATTTAACCAATACTTTAGAACTTAAGTAAATGATTTCTTTAATCTGATGGCTCGTGGGCTTGTCGATATATTTTGATCCATTTTCTGATTTTATTACTAATTAATGTCAATGTTTAGACTTGAGCAATATTTTAAAAACCCGATCGGACATTAAACCGGTAGTCTTACTGGTTACTGGTTAGATTGATTTAATCGTTTTAACTACTTGTCCGACCGATATGACATCATTACAGTATAATATTTTATATTTTAATTTTAATATATGTAATCAACTATTTTAAAAAATATATTATTTATTTTTTCAAGTTTATTTCCATAAACCAAATATTTATATCATGATCAATTATTTTTTCCTAGAAAATTTTGAGTTAAGGATGAATGATAGCAGCAAAATTACAAGTATGATAACATGATATCAACGCAATAATTAAAATTATAATAAACACCATATCAAAAACAATAATTTTATTACTAATCACATATGTAAAAGAAAAATTATTGATGAATTTTGCCATTGAATTATATAAAAAGAAATAAAATTACTTGAAGTTTGTGAAAAAGATGATTTTCCTAATGAATTTGATACTCAAATACATTTATATAACTTATTATTATTATATATAAGATTTTTTTTGTTTCTTGTTGATTTTGTTTAATTCAAAGTGAAAAATAGAAGAAGAGATGTGAGAGTATTGTTGAATTTTAAAGGTCGCGGAAGAGAAATAAAAATCCATAATGTAAACTTTTTATTTTTATCAGTAAACCAGTAGTTCAATCGGTTCACTAGTTCATAGGTTTTACCGATTTTTGATCGGTTTTTTTCGGTTCAAACTGATCAGGAACAAAGCTGATTTTGAAGGGTTAATTGGACCGAATTAACGAATAGTTACCTGTTAAACCAGTCGAACCGACCGGTGCAGTCGGATTTTTAAAACACTGGACTTGAGTCCCACCAAAATTGATCTCCCATCTGTTATAATTTTCGTATAGAAAAAAAATATATATAGAAACTTGGTCCTTTCACTAAACGATTATATAGAATAAAGTATAAACTCAAATTTGCTATACACAAATTGTTTAACTTTTTGAATGCAACTTCGCTTCACGGTCTTCACCCCAAGGCATATCTATTTTATTTTTCCATGTAAATATATTTTGTTGCATCTTTTAATCCATACTAAAAAAGTATACTTACGTTTTACGTGTTTAGATAATCTCATGGATATTTTTTTCTAAACCAGATTAAAAATAATTTAATTATGTCATAAAGGTTACGAGACAGAGTAAAACTAAAGTTGGACAAAATAATATGTTATATTATAACTTTTTAGATCTTAGATGGCTGTCTGAGACATAACTGAGTGCATTAAGTGAAAACTCACAAAAAATAAAACAAGTGAAAAACGATCAAGAGTTAGGAGAGAGGAGAATTTTCACTTTATTTTTCCATGTATATATATATATATATGTAGGGCAATGGGGAGGATTTCAATTCGGATCCGTTCGAATTCGGTCCGATTTATTAGGGTAATTGTCCGATTAGAGATTCGATGGACTTGATCCGATTATAAAGATTCGTAGTCCGATACTCATGGAGCGAATATGGATTTAGGTCGATCCGATCCGTTATAGATCCGTATCCGACAATAAATAAAAAGAAAGATATATATACATATTTTTTTTTATAAAAGTAAGGATCACTAATAATATTTCACCGATTACCCTAATAAATCGGACCGAATTCGAACGGATCCGAATTGAAATCCTCCCCATTGCCCTACATATATATATATATATATATATATATATATATATATATATATATATATATATATATATATGTAGGGCAATGGGGAGGATTTCAATTCGGATCCGTTCGAATTCGGTCCGATTTATTAGGGTAATTGTCCGATTAGAGATTCGATGGACTTGATCCGATTATAAAGATTCGTAGTCCGATACTCATGGAGCGAATATGGATTTAGGTCGATCCGATCCGTTATAGATCCGTATCCGACAATAAATAAAAAGAAAAATATATATACATTTTTTTTTTTATAAAAGTAAGGATCACTAATAATATTTCACCGTCAATTTAAGAAGATAGTTATTTATAACTCATTTATAAATTTTATTTAAAACAATATTTTCATTCAACAAATATGAATATAGTAAAGAAACTTTGAACATGTGAGCTAAAATTAAATAAAATTGAAAACTTAAAAAATATTAATTTAACTTTTTAAGTGAAAATTTATTAGAACCGAAAAAGATTCGGCTAAATCCGATCAAGATTCGTTGGATTCAAAAAATCTCGATCCGAGCATAATCCGAGCAAGATCCAAATTCAACAGAATTTCATCCGATATAAATGAAGTCGAATCTGGATGGGGCTGATCCGACCAGAATCCGACCCATTGACAGCCCTATATTGTATTAAAAAAATTGGATACACCCGCTGGATAAATAATGTGATGTAACATAATCGAGAGAGAAAATTATTCCATAATTTCATCTCTACTACGTATTGATATGTAACAAATAAGATTATTGCTCTGTTACACGACATCAACTATGCAACGGATACATAAAATAGTCTCTTTGTAGGAAATGGTTGAAGATATTTGAGTCACATTAGTCTAATGACGATTTCGTAACAGTTTGTGTTGGATCAATCCTGGTTTAATTTGGATAACTGAAATTCAGATATATTTTTGGCATTCAGCAAGTCTTCATCTTCAAAATTAATATTTTGTTCCTATAACAAATTTACTTACCAGCGTTTCTTCATAATTCATTTAAATCCAACATAAACCCGCGCTTTTGGTGAACAAAAAATAATCATAATTGAGTACTATCAGAAGCAATTTACTACTAACTATTTTCGAAACGTTGATGATATAGTTTTTAGCAATGTTTACATAATCGGACCAAACAATGAACTGGTGAGCCGATTGGTCAATGGTCGAACCGGACAGATCACTGATCGAACTGGATGACGTCATAATGATATAATAAAAATATTTAATTTTAAAGTATATACAATATCATAAAATTTAAACATTATCCTACAGTTGGTTAAAAATATTCAAAACTTAGAATATATTTAAATTAAACTATATAATATTTATCTAAGTTATATCATAATGATAATATGATACTATTTAGTAAGCTCGTATAAATATAACATGATTACATTTATTTAATTAAAAATATAATAAATATAAGTTAAAAATACAATAAACTAAGAGATTAATAAATTTTAAAATATGATTATGTATACAATTCTAATATTCAAAATCATGTTTGCATAGTATATCGATTTGACTTTCAAATTTGACACTCTTTATCCTAAAATTATATAGTTGGATAGAAATATCTTAAAGAAAACTTTTAATAAGAGATTATGTCATAAAACTAAAATTAGTTTTAAATTTCATTGATAATGTGTAAAATATTAATTTGATTTAATTATTATAATTTAATTATAAGTAAATGTGGTTACAAGTTTTCGATAATTTATAAATTTCTATACTAAAAGTTCAATAAAAATGATGTAGCTCAAATACTATGGGGGCTGTTTGGTAGGTGTATGGGATTAAGGTAGATTAGATTGGAGCTGAATTGAATACCATATTAAAAATACATTTGGTAGATTTGATTGAGTCATATTACATTGAAGACCATATTAATTGTAAACTGGTATAGATTTTAATTTGTGATTTATTTATGTAGTATGTGTTTCTATTTTCAGAGATTTGAGAAGAATTTATGAGATTTAATGATATTTTAAAATATATAAATTTGAGATTATAAGTGACATTTTACCTAATCAATATTCACCCGGATTAATTAATCCACCCATGTCTGGGTGGATTATAATCTAGTCTTAATACTGGGTCGTAAGGATTTAATCCATTTGACCTAGTATTAGAGCAATGCCATCAAACGTTGTATTAGCCCGTATTAATTCGTATAATATGACCTAATACCTCCTATTAGGTCCTACCAAACGTCCCCTGAATGCTATTTTTATACAATAGGTTAGGTGTTCAAATCACTCATTCTACAAAAGTTTTCAATTTATTTTAATATTAAAAAAAATTAAAAAGAAAAAAAAATCAGAACGGGATTGAACCGATCCAAACCGGTTTGTCGGTTCAAACTGACTTTTAAGTTTGCTGATTTAGGGGGTTAACCCGATCGGACAGGCCTCCGATTCCGATTGTAATAACATTGGTTTTTAGAGTGAATAGTAAATTAACTCCCAGTGTTATCCTAAATAAGCAGTTTAACTCTCCGTGATATAACTGATAAATAAAAGGACAAAATACTTGTATTTTTATAAAAGATGCACATTGCCCCCTCTTGATTTTAATATTTTTATAAGGGTTTAAAATGCCCATTATACAATATTGGGGAGTTAAAGTGCTCATTTACGCATATCATGGGGAGGTAAAATGTTCATTTACGCACATCACATGGGGTAAAGTGGGATAATATGTTGTCAAGTAAGGTTAAGTTAGTAATTTTATACATAAAAATGAAGTTAGCGTGAATTTTCTTATATGGATTTTCTAAAGAGTGCAATTAGATCCATTGTTTGGGTGATTCATAGTACTATTATTAATTAGAATAATTTATGGTTGGCTTTGGTTTTGGTTGGACTCAAAAAATGAAGTATCCAGGCTCCGTTTAAGTCCACTGTATTTCTTAGAAAAATGTATCTTCAAGTAGGAAATAAGAATCTGACTCAGCAAAATGAGTAATGCGGCAAAAACTCTTTTATATTAAATTTTAGTCCAAAAAATATATTTGGTATCAAATTTAAAAAAAATATATATTTCATACCATTATTCACATCCTCTTGACATATTTAATTTAGCCGTCAATTTTTGGACGTTCAGCATGTATTGCTCACGTGCTCGTTAAGTTAACAATGGGATGGAAAATATGCTTGGATTTTAAAGATTCACCATTGTTGACTTAACGGACGTGCCACTCACGTGCTCGTTAAGTTGACAACGGGAGGAAAAACATGCACGAATTTTAAAGACCCACCATTGTTAACTTAACGGACACGTGTTAAATTCCGTCAAAAAATTGATTAGAAAATTTAAATGTGTCAAGAGGGTGTGAATCATGGTATGAATTTTATTTTTTCGAAAATCTTGGTATCAAATATGTTTATTAGACTAAAATTTGATATCAAAAGTATTTTCCTCTAAAAAGAATAATAGTTAGCTATAGTGTAGATGATTATGATGAAACCCATCTAAAGTTTGGCTTCTTTTGTTGATTTGAGAAGGTTGGGTATGTTCATTCGAGCTCACCCAGCCCGGTCTACTATCATGAAAATAGAGTTTTTCTAGGGAATGATTATTTTAATCACACCATTAAGAAGGTTAAAGAATGAGAGAATCAGTCAAAGGACTTGTCCAATTGACATAGAAAAACAAATTAAGTCTGTTCATCAATATGATAAGAGTGCCTTCTTTAGAATAATACTCGGTCTTCGCATAATTGATAACAACTGTCAATATAGTAGTTATTTAAAACAAAGAGACAAGTCCACCATAATTAACTGAATATGCTTTCCACTCCAAATAAGTTGAAGTTATATAAATTGCAATATATATTTGCAGAAGTTGTATTTGAAACTCTGAAAAATGTAAATTGATCATATATTGCCTACACTTCAAAATCAGATATTAGCTAGACATGGCAGTTTATGCATCTCTTGTCTCTCTTCTTCATGTCCTAAATCGTACCCAGAATCCTCCTCCACGTTATGTTTTTCTAAAAGAGTTGCAAACGCAACCCCTCTTTGATCAAGTTAGTTTCTTGCTTGATTTTGTTGAAAATCATTCTCAAACAAGAAGCAAAGAAATTGAACTTTTAGAGAGCCGAATCGCTGCTGCAGCTTATGAAGCAGAAGACATCATTGAGACCTTTGTAGTGGGTCAAATTAAAAAATATGCAGAAGCAGGCACTCCTTACACCCCCTATTCTAACCGTCTGCATATAAAAGAGACCCTCTTGACGAAGCTTGCGGCGTGTTGACAGCCCCACCGGAAGAGGTTAGATGCAGCTTTCCTGAAAAATAAAAGTACTACTATCGATAGCTATGCCATCTCTTGTGAAGGTCTGGAGAAAGTTGTACAAGAAATGGATTTAATCAAGAAAGAGGTGTTGAAGATTAATCACGAAAAGATCGAGGTTGCTGCTGGTTCATCATCATCATCATCATCATCATCATCACCAATTAATGTAATTGCTAAGGCTCCTCTTCATGGTGGCAAGATTAATACTACGATGGTGGGGTTCGATCAGGACTTGATTGCATTAAAGGACAAGCTCACCACAGATCAATCTGATCGCCTAGTCATCCAAATTGTTGGCATGGGCGGTATTGGTAAGACTACTCTCGCTAGTAATATTTATGACGATCCATTTATTAAGAGTAATTTTGACATTCGAGCTTGGGTAACTATATCTCAAGATTATAGTTTAAGAAAAAATATTATAGGCCTTTTATATGATACTGGACTTTTTAAGAGTAGTATGCATAGCATGAGTGATGAAGATTTAGGAGAAATGTTGCACAAAGCTTTGTTTAAACGAAAATATCTAATTGTATTGGACGATATATGGAGTATCAAGGCCTGGGAAGAGATAAGTAGGTTCGTCCCTGACGATGGTAACAAAAGTAGGATAATGATGACTACTAGGCTCTCTGATTTGGCACCTGGACCTGGATCTTCATATGAAATGAAGTTTCTAGATGATGCTGTGAGTTGGAACTTACTCTCTGAGAAGATATTTGGCGAACATGTTTGCCCTCCTGAACTGGAGGAAATTGGAAGGATAATTGCTAAAAACTGTAGAGGACTTCCCTTGGCAATCGCTGTGATTGGTGGGCTCCTCAAAGTGTCTGACAAGACACGAGAGTATTGGAGTGAAGTTGCAAAGGATGTGAGCTCTATCGTTAATGAAGTAAATAATGAGGAATGTCTGAGGATTTTATCTCTAAGTTACAATCAGTTGCCCATTCAATTGAAACCACTTTTCCTCTACATGGCAATTTTCCCAGAGGATTCTAAAGTTCGAGTCTCCAGGCTCATCAACCTATGAGTTTCAGAAGGATTCTTAAAACCACCATCAACGAATAAAACTTTGGAAGAGGTTGCACGAAAATATCTTGAGGATCTTATTGATAGAAATCTCGTTATGGTCCAGAAGCGAGGTTCTATGGGAAACATCAAAACATGTAAGATCCATGATTTGTTAAGGGATCTTTGCTTGAGAGAAGCACTGAAGGAGAGGTTTCTTTGCATAGTGTATGATGATTTAGAAAAAAACATAAGTGGTAAGCGTCGTCTTGGTGTGCATTTGAATGCAAGCGTTCAGGACAATAAGTTTTCAACCAAGTCAGACTTGCAATCTATGCCACTTGTTCGTACTGTGCTTATGGAAAATAGTAAATGCAATCTGGTATAATTTTACAATTGAATTTGCTACGGGTGTTCCATGTGCAAGTGAATCAGAGTGAAACATATGAATTAAATGATTTTCTGAAGCTAGTTAATTCACGGTACCTTGAATTTACATCGTACTGGATATTGAGTAAGGTGTTTATTTCTTCTCAAATCATGTCATACTTACCTTGGAATCTGGAGACCTTAATTGTAAATGGTTGGATGTCGGAGTGTATCACTTTACCATCTGAAATCTGGGAGATGCAGCACCTTAGGCATATAAAGATTAAGGCCGGAGTCTACTTGTCTATGCCTGATAGAGAAAAAAATCATTATTGTGTTCTTAAAAATCTACAAAAGTTGTATTGGGTGATTGATCTGAGGTTTACTGATGAGATCTTAGGTAGAATTCCAAACTTAAAGAAATTAACTGTTACTTATAATGAGGAAAAAACGTCAACAATTTTGAATATTGCCACACCAAAATCTCTTCAGAAACTCGAGACTCTAAAATGCTCTTTGAGCTTACACCTTCAGTACCACACCAAATTTTCCACCTATGCTAAGAAAACTAAGTTTAGATAACTCTCGTATTCCATGGGAAGATATGAAGATAGTTGGTTCATTGCCCAAACTTGAAGTGCTCAAATTAATTGGTGGAGCGTTTGTTGGCGAAGAATGGAATGTAGGTGAAGGAGAATTTCAGCGCCTCAAATCTTTATCAATTGAGGGGAATGACTTCAAAACCTGGGTGGTAGACAGTTCTAGTTTTCCAGCACTTGAGTGTTTGAATCTTGAACTATGTGATGAACTGAAAGAGATCCCACAGTGTATCATTGAAATACCTTCGCTTGAGTTAATAACATTGGACGATGCAATGAATCCCTTCTTATTTCAGCAAAGAAACAACACTTGGAAGCACAGGAGGATGGAAACTATGATCTTCTAATTCAAGTTGAAACTTACCTTGATATCCTTAGCCGATTGGAAAGTCATGATAATTTTCAGGTTAAAGAGTATATTAATCCATGTGAGTGATCAGGAACATTTACTGAATCTTTTTCTTCATTATTAATTTTTATGTCAATTAATTGTTTTGCTCCCTTGGAATTTCTGTTCAAATAAAATTCATCAAGTTAAGAAGCATATTAACTCCTCCACCCAATATATATGTTATGCATATTCTTAGTATATATAAGAATGTCTGAGTAACCTGTAAATAGTGCATCGAGTCTCTTTTCTTTTCAGTTTACCTATTAATAATTTTCCTCCAATATCTTCTAAGCTTGCTGTTATTTAGGTTTCCCTAGTGGATTAATTTATTCTAATTATATGTTGTTGTTTTCTTTGCAGTTTAATAGCCTTAGACGATGGAGTCGAACTCTTGTAAAATAGCGCATCGTCATTTGTGTTGGATGTGGTACTCTTCTTCATTGATTCTTTTACTTGGCGTGTTGGTACTTGGTTTGTTTGATTTCGGTTATCTTTTTTCCAATTGTTGTTATTATTATATAGAATCCTCATTATAGGTTCCACACGATAATAGTTTTCTATGTGTGAATTTTAACTTTCTCTTTACTTTTGATTTGACGACCTACTTTTATTTGGGTTGCTCCATTTTATTGTTGTGCTACATTTCATTTGAGAATTTATTGTAATTTGATTGAACTTGTCCAATGTGACAATTTATGATTTGAGGTTAATTTGTTTTCAATGTAATTTGTAATGCCACCACTTGTTAGAGTTAAGTTTCCGCTTCTTGTTGATTATGCTCAGCTTTTCAAAAAACATGACATAAATGTGTAGGTAGCTTGTTGAGTTATTTTGTGTTGACATCTTTTATGAATATTTCGTGTTTTTTGGTAAAATGTCAATTAATTAAGTAAATACATTTGCCTAATTGGTACAGGTAACCATCGAGTATATAACAATCAATGAAATCTATTTTTTTTCCCATCTACATTTAATATAATATTATTTGTAAACATAGGGCTTATCACTCTTTGTTACTGTTTAGTCCAAAACCCATCAATCCACAAACTTAATTTTTTCCCCATTTACTGTGCCTATAATTATTTCGTGGGGTTGCACTTAAACCCCATCCCAATTATGAGATGTAATACTGAGTACTATAGCAAAAAGCAATGCAGTTGAATTCCATGTAGATCTTTATACCACGTTACTGTATGTGATTTTAAAAGTTCATTGAGGAAATTTAAGAAATCATATGAAAATCGAATCAATTTTTTAGAGTTTAACAGTTTAAATGTTGTTATTGCTCAGTTTTGATATGTATAGGTAATAAATCTATTTTGAACAACAAATAAAGTCGGGCATCTTTTAGAATTTGATTAGAGCTCGATCGATTGCATAAAAATAATATAAAATTTGAAAAAAATATCAAGCTATTCAAACTTACGAGTTAAATTAAAAGTTATTTAAGCATAACTCATTTAACAATCAATAAATGGTGTAGCAACCAGACTCTTAATGGTGGTACTAAATGTTCAGTTACTTATCAGTGGTACCAAGATTAATGCAAAATGTCATATTGTATGGTACCAAATATACAATTTTTCCTATTCGTGCTACTTATTTTAATCGAGAAAATATTAAGTGCAACTGCTACTGGTCTGGGCTACACCACATCACCAATGATAGTTATACATGTGGATATGATTTACATCAGCTATGTTCTAACTCATTTTCCTTATATGAAGATTTTGAAAATTTAGAATATGACTGATGTAGAATATATCTACATGTATAAATATTAATATAGTATTGCACTACGTGTCACTGATGACGTGGTGCAACTATTACACTAAATATTCTCTTCAAAATTTAATTTTTTTTTCAAGACACCACGATTAGTTACGAGTTACGACTAGTGAAACATTTCCAACGGGCCATGCATGGTATGACAACTTAGTTTATAGAGATTAATAAAATAAATTGAAAGCCACCATTGTTGACAACTTAGCCCATATGCTATTTTTTTTTTTACGTATCATAAATAATGTTTCCATTAATTTAACTAGAACCCCCAATAAATATTTAAAGCAATTGTGAACTTAAATACTTATAAACAAGTGCTCGAACAAAAAACAAAAAAAAAATACATATAATAAACAACGTTCATTGAATTCATGCTACAATTAAAACTCCTAATTCTTAATCACCTCTATTTCAACTTCAACCTATTCCTCAATGGCCCAACAGTTCCATTCCTTTGTGTGTACTTATATGTAGGGTTTAATCTCTTTGGAAACGCGTCGGACACATTAAGTGAGAACTTCTTTTAAATTTTAACAGATTTTCGAACATGAATTCGCTAATTTGTAGTGACTGTCCCTCCCACCCGTTGGTTCTTCGTAATACATTTAACTTCAACATAAAGCCGATCTTTGGGTGAACGTAAAATAATCATACCTATTTACAATCTGAGGCAATTTACCAATAATTTTTTTTGAACCGTGCTGATATACTGCGAATCGTAGTCATGGAATATTCTTCACTTTTAACTGCACAAATATGTAAAATATGTTGACCTGTAAAAAAAGAATGGAATGTCACCTGCCGACAAATATTTAGTTCAATTTGGAATTTCATGATATAATATTACATTATATTCAACTTGTTTCGAGTGATAGCCTGACTATTGCCTCTTTTGGAATCCTATGTATCTATATTACTTTATAAAAATCCTTTGATTTTTATTATTATTATTATTCTTTTTTCTTTTTCTTCAATTAAAGACCTTTGGTTTGCGTCAATAAGAAATCCAGGTTGATGTGATTTTTTTTTTTAATTTTTCAATTATTTAATCTCTTTTAACATATAAAGTAAAAATCTCTCTCAAAAGTGTTGAAGTTCGAATTTGAATTTGCTACTTTATAGTCACTTTCAATAGACTTATCACATGTTAGTAGTTTAATGTGATTATGTAATTAGCATTAAAAATGCAATTGATTAATGTGTGAAATACATTTGATTGACTATAATTTTAAGAAATGCATGAGTTGACATGCTATGTGAATTTCGTTGTATAGTAACTGCATCCTCGTTACATTAATGACATTAAATCAAAATATTCATTTAATTACATTAAATTAAAAATAAAATCACCTATGAAGTATTAGTAGTATTAAATTAGAAGCAAAATCAAAGAAATGTTGTATAAAAAAAAAATCAAAGAATTGGAAGTTGCACGCAAGACAAGACATCTTGGCATGGAGGCTCGACTTAGTCACATGGCTATGAGCTTGACCTAGTGGACGCGAATGAATGAGTTTGATAGATAGAATCTGAAATGAAATTTTATAGGTACATTATGTGGCAGCTGTAGATCACCATTGCTTTTGGGTTTGGCTTGTAATATACTACAAATCATTGGTGTACGAACGGTTATAATTTGTCAAGAAATTTTGGCCACTAATTGTAGCTGAATTCCAAATATTTTCTTGTTTTTCTCTAAAAATAATTAAGTAATGGACTGAACTTATTTCGTGATTAAATAAATTTGACTAAATCACAATGAGAAATTCAGATTTTATTTTCAACTATTCTTCCATGTTCTTGTTGGTTTTGAACTTTTATCTCAAACTTATCCTTAGATATGAATTTGCAAATGCAAGAAGAATACATTTGAAATCACATAATTTATTATTATATATAAAAACATGAACTTTAATAGAAATAAATTAATTGGTATTGTTGGTCGTTTCTCTCTAAATTTATTTCTTTACAACTTTCTTATTAAGAGAAGACAATGATTACATGAAGAGGGACACATGCTAATATATATATTCAATCGCTTAGAACAGTATTTAATTTTAATCATATACTTTTTTTGATAATATATTTAATTAAATACTTTAGTATTTAAGTAAATGATTCCCGTACGCGACTGGACCTTGGCATGTGACTGAGGACTCGTGGCCTTGTCGATATTTTGTTAAAAAAAAATATTACTAATTAATGTCAATGTTTAGACTTGAGGCCCACCAAAATGCTCCTATTTGTTATAAATTATAACAATCTTATTTTTCGTACAGAAAAAAAAATTTATTGAAATGATTTGCCAACAAATAACTTTTAGAAATTGAAAATAAGCTATCTGGACTAGAATTATCCATGGATGTCCGGTATGTTTGGTTCATAATTTATTATTACATAATTAAGGTTGTCGGTGGAGTGGTTTTTAGTCTGAATTTGTATCCATTTTCTTAAATATTAGTAAATTTGTATCCAATTCATAATCAAACAAATATATCAAATATGGTTGGAAAGTAATTTTGGTTCGTTAAATTCAAACTTGATATTAAACAAATAAATTATAGGGAAAATCCCACACTGCCCCTCTAGCCTTTGAACATTTTCGTACTTTGCCATCCAATCATTGAACGTTTTTTCACTTTGCCCTTAACCTTTGAACAAATCTTGTCGACGAACATCCAAATGTAGTGATCTCGTCAACATAATATGTTCAAAGGTTAGGGGCAAAGTGGACAAACGTTTAAAGGTTGGGTGGCAAAGTGAGAAAACGTTCAAAGATTGGGTAGCAAAATGAGAAAAAGTTCATAAGTTGAGTGATAAAATGGAAAAAAAACGTTTAAAGCCACAATATTAAAGTTGGATGGAATATCCTGTTAGATTCTAGCTTTATGCATCTTAGGATGGCTCTGCCTGAGATATATTTAATACTTATGGACTTTAAGTAAAATCTCGCAAAGGTTAGGGCAAAGTTGATTTTTCCCTAAATTACATTATACAAAATTATTATATTAACATTAGATAACAAGGTATTAATTAATGTTTTATTAATGTTTTAATTCTCATACATCAATTCTTACTTAACAAATAATTTATTTCGATACATTATGAATATTGTTATTATCCGATAAATCATATGATAAACACATCAGTCTTTGACTAACGTTTTCGAGGAATCAAAGTTTGATATACCCAAATTGACATAACATATATCATTTGATTTTTTCGATGTGGGCTATAAATACACAGTCCAATAGATAAAAAGAAATTATTAAACTTGAACAAAATACATTAAGGTTTTTCAGATTGAACGAAAAAGTTAAAGAACGAACTTCTATAATTAATAAGGTAAAATTGCTGAAAACGTCTAAAACTAATTTGCGATTTTGGGTTTCCATCTCAAACTATATAATCTCGTCCAATTTCGTCCCGTGATTTAACATTTTTTGAAAAATTGTCCCAAAGTTAATTATGAGACGGAAATTACGCACATCTCCGTTAAATTGAAAACTCCGGATGGACTTGTATTAACTATTAACTCGAGCCTTTCGTCTGTAAAGTTTAATTTTTGTGTATTTCTGTATAGCATTTATTACAATAACACTCTGTTGAAACAATGACTTGTACACATTTATTTTGTCTTAGTGAAATTTGGATGCTGTTTTTCACGCATTTTTTTAATGATAAATAAAAAATGCTTCTCAAAGAATCAACCGAAATTCCCTTGAAAAAAAAGCATCAATCAAAATAATAACAAGAGTCAAATAAAGGGTTAACGCCATCATAAAAGGATCAGAGTTAAAATTTCCGAAGTGATTCTAGACTTAAAATAGAGCCAAGGAACAGAGAAGGAATATAACACCATGACTAATAAGTAAAAAAGTGAATTTCTTATAAACAACAATTTTCTAAAGACTTTCAATGTAGAACAACTTTTCATGTTCACACCTGTAGAAAAACACGGATAGCTTGGCTTTTAGTGCTTTAACCAAAAGCTTCACAAGATAATAATTCAAATTTGACTTGATTGTCCACCATGAGTCGAGGCTCAACACCTTTGTCTGAATATGCTTTCCACTCCAAATAAGTTGAAGTTATATAAATTGCAATATATATTTGCAGAAGTTGTATTTGAAACTCTGAAAAAAGTAAATTGATCATATATTGCCTACACTTAAAAATCAGATATTAGCTAGACATGGCAGTTTATGCATCTCTTGTCTCTCTTATTAACGTCCTAAATCGTACCCAAAATCCTCCTCCGCGTTATGTTTTTCTAAAAGAGTTGCAAACACAACCCCTCTTTGATCAAGTTAGTTTCTTGCTTGATTTTGTTGAAAATCATTCTCAAACAAGAAGCAAAGAAATTGAACTTTTAGAGAGCCGAATCGCTGCTGCAGCTTATGAAGCAGAAGACATCATTGAGACCTTTGTAGTGGGTCAAATTAAAAAATTTGCAGAAAGTACTACTATCGATAGCTATGCCATCTCGTGTGAAGATCTAGAGAAAGTTGTACAAGAAATGGATTTAATCAAGAAAGAGGTGTTGAAGATTAATCATGAAAAGATCGAGGTTGCTGCTGGTTCATCGTCATCATCATCACCAATTAGTGTAATTGCTAAGGCTCCTCTTCGTGGTGGCAAGATTAATACTACGATGGTGGGGTTCGATGAGGACTTGATTACATTAAAGGACAAGCTCACCACAGATCAATCTGATCGCCTAGTCATTCAAATTGTTGGCATGGGCGGTATTGGTAAGACTACTCTCGCTACTAATACTTATGACGATCCATTTATTAAGAGTAATTTTAAAATTCGAGCTTGGGTAACTATATCTCAAGATTATAGTTTAAGAAAAATTATTTTAGACCTTTCATATGATACTGGACTTTTTGAGAGTAGTCTTGAGGAATTCACTAGTAATATGCATAGCAAGAGTGATGAAGATTTAGGAGCAATGTTGCACAAAGCTTTGTTTAGAAGAAAATATCTAATTGTATTGGACGATATATGGAGTATCAAGGCCTGGGAAGAGATAAGTAGGTTCCTCCCTGACGATGGTAACAAAAGTAGGATAATGATGACTACTAGGCTCTCTGATATGGCACTTGGACTTGGATCTTCATATGAAATGAAGTTTCTAGATGATGCCGTGAGTTGGAACTTACTCTCTGAGAAGATATTTGGCGAACATGTTTGCCCTCCTGAACTGGAGGAAATTGGAAGGAGAATTGCTAAAAATTGTAGAGGACTTCCCTTGGCAATCGTTGTGATTGGTGGGCTCCTGAAAGTGTCTGACAAGACACGAGAGTATTGGAGTGAAGTTGCAAAGGATGTGAGCTCTATCGTTAATGAAGTAAATAATGAGGAATGTCTGGGGATTTTATCTCTAAGTTACAATCAGTTGCCCATTCAATTGAAACCACTTTTCCTCTACATGGCAATTTTCCCAGAGGATTCTGAAGTTCAAGTCTCCAGGCTCATCAACTTATGGGTTTCAGAAGGATTCTTAAAACCACCACCACCGGATAAAACTTTGGAAGAGGTTGCAGAAAAATATTTTGAGAATCTTATTGATAGAAATCTCGTTATGGTCCAGAAGCGAGGTTCTATGGGCAACATCATAAAATGTAAGATCCATGATTTGTTAAGGGATCTTTGCTTGAGAGAAGCACGGAAGGAGGGGTTTCTTTGCGTAGTGTATGATGATTTAGAAAAAAACATAAGTGGTAAGCGTCGTCTTGGTGTGCATTTGAATGAAAGCATTCAGGACAATAAGTTTTCAACCAAGTCAGACTTGCAATCTATGCCACTTGCTCGTACTTTGGTTATGGAAAACAGTGAAATGCAATTTGGTATAATTTTACAATTGAATTTGCTACGGGTGTTCCATATGCAAGTGAATAAGAGGAAAACATATAAATTAAATGACTTTTTTAAGCTAGTTAATTCACGGTACCTTGAATTAACATCGTCCTCGTATACAAGTATTTCTGCTCAAATCACATCATACTTACCTTGGAATCTGGAGACCTTAATTTTAAATCGTGGGATGTCGTGGCCTATCACATTACCATCTGAAATCTGGGAGATGCAGCACCTTAGGCATATAAAGATTAATAGAGGATTCTACTTGTCTATGCCCGACAAAGGAAAAAATCATTACTGTGTTCTTGAAAATCTAAAACAGTTGTCTCTGGTGATTGATCTTAGGTTTAGTGATGAGATCATAGGCAGAATTCCAAACTTGAAGAAATTAAATGTTACTTATGAAGAGGAAAAAACGTCAACAATTTTGAATATTACCACACCAAAATCTCTTCAGAAACTCGAGATTCTAAAATGCTTTTTCCATTACACTTGCAGTACCACACCAAATTTTCCACCTATGCTAAGAAAACTAACTTTAGAAAATTCTGGTATTCCATGGGAAGATATGAAGATAGTTGGTTCATTGCCCAAACTTGAAGTGCTCGAATTAAATTATAAAGCGTTTGTTGGCGAAGAATGGAATGTTGGTGAAGGAGAATTTCAGCGCCTGAAATCTTTATCAATTGTTTGGTGTAACTTCAGAACCTGGGTGGTAGACGGTTCTAGTTTTACAGCACTTGAGAGTTTGAATCTTGATTTATGTGATCGACTAGAAGAGATCCCACAGTGTATCATTGAAATACCTTCGCTTGAGTTAATAACATTGCATCACTGCAAGGAATCCCTTCTTATTTCAGCAAAGAAACAACACTTGGAAGCACAGGAGGATGGGAAGTATGATCTTCTAATTCAAGTTAAAACTGAAGTTGATATCCCGAGCTTGGAAAGTCATGTTAATTTTCAGGTTAAAAATGTGATCTTGGAAAGTCATAATAGCCCGTGTACTGTAAGTTGAACTGATAATCCAGGTGAGTGAGGAACATTTACTGAATCTTTTTCTTCATTTTTAATTTTTGTGTCAATTAATTGTTTTGCTCCCTTGGAATTTCTGTTCAAATACAAGTTAAGAAGCTTATTAACTCCTCCACCCAATAAATATGTTATGCATATACTAAGAATATATAAGAATGTCGGGGTAACCTGTAAATATTGCATCGAATCTCTTTTCTTTTCAGTTTACCTATTAATAATTTTCCTCCAATATCTTCTAAACTTGCGGTTTATTTAGGATTCCCTAGTGGATTTTAATTTATTCTAACTATATGTTGTTGTTTTCTTCGCAGTGGTTTGATAGCCTTTACCTATGGGTCGAAATCTAGTAAAATAGCGCATCGTCATTTGTGTTGGATGTGGTACTCTTCTTCATTGATTTTTTTACTTGGCGTGTTGGTACATTATGTGTTGGTTTGTTTGATTTCGGTTATCTTTTTTCTGAATGTTGTTTTTATTTTATAGAATCCTATTATAGGATCCACACGATAATAGTTTTCTATGAGTGTATTTTATGTGTGAATTTTAACTTTCTCTTTTATTTGAGTTGTTCCATTTTATTGTTGTGATTCTGAAGTGGACAATGTTCATTTCATTTGAGAATTTATTGTAATTTGATTGAACTTGTCCAATGTGACAATTTATGATTTGAGGTTAATTTGTTGTTAATGTAATTTGTAATGCCACCACTTCTTGTTCATTATGCTCAGCTTTTCAAAAAACCATGACATAAATGAATAGGCAGCTTGTTGAGCTATTTTGTGTTGACATCTTTTATGAATGTTTTGTGTTTTTTGGTAAAGTATCAATTAAGTAAATGTATTTGTCTAATTGGTACAGGTAACCATCGAGTATATAACAATCAATGAAACCTTTGTTTTTTTTTTTTTTCCCCATCTACATTTAATATAATATTATTAGTAGAACATAGGCCTTATCAGTTGCCCCCAAATCAATTGATGTTAAAATATTTGCATATTGTAGTCTTATAGTGTATGCATATACACACACGTCCACATACAATGGCGGACGCAGCATAGGGCTAATAGGGTCTATAGAACCTATTCATTCTTTTTAAAATATATATATATAGTAGTAGTAATTTAATACGGTAAAAAAAAAAAAAAAAAACCAAGAAGTCCCATACATTTACCATGTGAGCCCAAATAAGATGAGTTGACCAATATAATCTCAATTACAAAACTAAATCAAAACTAAATCGAATCAAACATTTCACAGGAATGTTGATGTTAGGGTTTGTGTTCAAAGCAGCCGCCAGAAAGGGGAAAATTCCGAAGAAGAATCGAGATCCAACAATTGAAGATGATACATCAAATCTTCCATGTGAAGTTATAGAAAATATCCTTTCAAGGTTACCTGTTAAATCTCTCCTCAGATTCAAATCCGTGTCCAACCATGGTATTCCTTAATCTCCGATCCTAAATTTGCTAGATTTCATCTTAATCAATCTAAGAATTTAAATTACAAAACTCTATCTCTAAGATGGCGCTATCCGACACCTCGAGAATTTACTCTCCTCAAATTCACAGAACAGAGTTTTCTATTCGAATCATTGGAATTCCCCATCCAAAAATATCGTGATGCTTCTATCTTATGTTCTTGTGATGGTCTTATCTTATTGAAGAACAGTTTTCCGAGCGATAAAATGTGTCTTATTGGAGGGAAGCTCAATCTATCTGTACCAATACTAAAAGTGTGAATAATTTAAGTTTCCAACATTGACATCCTTGACAATTTAAATATTAATTGCAATGTTTATACCGTGGTCAAATAAATGGATCGAATTGGATTAATTCGACCACCTGACTTTTATCTCGTCTTTTGGAGTGAAAATCATCACGTGATAACATGAGGGTAACGTTATAATTTTTCCTCCAAAAGTGGAGGAAACGTGATTATTTCCCTCCAAAAGACGAGATAACGGTCACGTGCGGTGTACGTGGCCAATTTTGTCCAATTATTTTACCGTTGTATGAACTTTACAACCAGACTCTAAATTGTGGTACTAAATGTGTATTTATTTATCAGTGGTACCAAGATTGCAAAATTCATACTGTATGGTACCAAATATATAATTTTTTCTAATTATGCTACTTATTTTAATCTAGAAAATATTAAGTGCAACTGCTACACCACATCACCAATGACACGTGGTGTAGCACATCAATGACAGTTATACATGTGGATATGATTCACATCAGCTATGTTCTAACTCATTTTCCTTATATGAAGATTTTGAAAATTTAGAACAAGACTGATGTAGAATCATATCTACATGTATAAATATTAATATTTGTGTCACTGATGATATGATGTAACGGTTGCACTAAATAATCTCTTCATAATTCAAGTTTTTTTTGTTTGGTTTCTCAAAGGTTTAATCTTTTTCGAAACGTGTCGGACACATTAAGTGAGAACCTCTTCTAACAGAAATTCGAACATGAATTTTCTGTTTTGTAGTAACTAGTCCATTCCCATTGGTTCTTTCGTAATTCATTTAACTGCAACATAAAGCCGGGCTTTGGGTGAACATAAAATAATCATACTTAATTACAATCAGAGGCAATTTACCAATAATTTTTTTCTGAACCGTGCTGATATACCGCGAATTGTTGTCATGAAATATTCTTCTCATTTAACTGCACAAATATGTAAAATATGTTGGGCTATAAAAAGAGAATGGAATATCACCTGCCGACAAATATTATGAAATTAGTTTAATTTGGAATTTCATGATATATTATTATATTATGTTCAACTTGTTTCGAGTGATAGCCTGACTACTGCCTCTTTTGGAATCCTATGAATCTATATTAGTAGGGCATATAGAAATTTAGATTAAATGAAAATCGTTAAATAAAAATAATAATAAATGTACAAATTCCATAATTTTTTTGAACAAAGTATATTGGTAAATTAATAGGGAAAAAACAAAACTTGGAATGTTTCACACAAACACGGAACTCCAATTAATGACATTAACATGACAATTACAAGCTAGATATATGTTACGTAATTGAATAAATTTCAAAAAATGACAAATAATTAATTACTTAACTGAACTTTGTTAGACATTAACAGATATGCTATGATAACATGAAATATACAAGTCATGAAAACATACATATCTTAGGACCTATTCGCAGATGATTAAGTAAGATACGTTTATGCTAAAAAGACGTATACCTGAATTCATTGGTAGAGTAGCGGAAGTATCACAAAGATGGATTCTAGGGGGTTGTGGTCTTCTAAGCCTTATTCACTATTGCCTTATGCTTTATCTAGATGGGGAAGATGAAAGTGCAAAGTAGGAATTGGCTTAGGGACCATAACCCTATATATATGAGAGTATTAACCCTAACTCTAGTAGGGCTCTAACTGTCAGCCCATCAAGAGCAGTTAGAGTCCAATTAGGTATCTACACATATAAAGAGTCCATACTTTAATTAATTTATATTCTTAAGTGCCACATAATTATTATTATTATTATTAGATTACAATTAATTAGGCACATAAATGAAATAGCCTATCATATACAATTATATAACATGTAAGTCCATATTATTAGACTGATAGGAATAATAATTCCAACAATCTCCCACTTGGACTACCATGTTTTCTTCAAATTGTATAAGCCTAAGTGTGCACAAAATTTGCTATTTCAACTACGAAATATCCCAAACAATCTTGTTAATCGATTATGCTAATATAGGATCAAAGCAACATTCGTCGCATGAATTCATGACTAAACCTTCAATGGTCACGATACCAACATAATCAACAACATAGATCAAGTATGGATGTATAGCATGGAAATTACATCTTATGTGATCTATATCATGTCAATTTCCAACTGGTCCATCATAATGACTCCGAGAGTCAACTTTCTTTACCAAATGTTTAACCTTAGTAGAAAGTCACAAAACTTGACCTTATCTCAGGGTATTCAAAATGAAATGAATAATTTCATTTAAATCATGAAACAAAAGTCTGTACATAATCAAATCAAAACCGTAAAGCATAAAACTTTAAGGACAAACTCCCACTAATTGAATGTATCATTAATTCCAAGAACACCCATATGAGCAATACGCTCATGAAGCACCGTAGGTGGCCAACCTTTGGTGAATGGGTCTAAAGTCATAGAGTTTGTTCTAAGATGTGTTATTGACGCACGAATACCCCAAAGTCATAGAGTTTGTTCTAAGATGTGTTATTGACGCACGAATACCCCAAATATTCATTTGATAGGTCATATAGGATGCCTAGAACAACATTGATATATAGTCTTTGGACATAAATATCAACTGTAAGTGGCACTCCCCTTTAGTGATCAAATACTGTATTGATGTATTTAACACCATATGTATATCTATCAATCGGCAAATCAATGGTAGAAGATCTACCTTTGGGCCGATCATTGATGGCATGATTAGTAGCTATACCAATGAAGTTTGAATTAGAGAATATGTGATTTTAAGAAAAATCTGATCTTTGATATTATAAGCTCGTAATCATTTGTCCTTCACAAGTATTGTAAGACTCGTTTGACCATTCTCAAATGATCCATAATCGAGTCGTATAATTATCTAACTTGCATCCCAAATACGTGGCACGCAATATCAGAATGCGTACATTCTTCACATGCATGATGACTCCCATTCCATTTCATCATTCTCAAGGTTTATTTCTTGGTGCGCAGTTTTGCATGCCAAAATGGCTAAGCAACTTATCAATGTAGGCCTTCTGGGATAGACCAAATATACATTTAGATCAATCATGATCTATACGTATTCCCAGAATGAAAGATGATTTACCTAGATCTTTCTCCTTAAATTTACTCGAGAGAAATTTGTTGGTATCATGCAAAAGCCTTAAATTAGTGCTTGCTAGTAGAATATCACCTACTTGCAACACCATGATGATAAACCTGCTCCCACTGATCTTGAGATATATATGTACTGATTAGTGGTGTTTTCCTCGAAAAACATAAGAGGTAATCACATGATCAAATTTCCGGTACCATTAGTGGGACGCCTACTTTAAGCCATAAATGGACTTCTTAAGTTTACATATAGTTTATTCAACTGTCTTAACGTCCATTTATTGTAGCTCTAAATCATAATGAGCTACTAATGCCATGATGATCCTAAACGAATCATTCGTTAGACCACACATGATTCGACCAAGTCAGATCATTTTTCATCCTCAAGTCAAAATCATATTAAGGAAATAGACAATATAAATTCCCACTATTGCCTCATTTCTCTTGTGGAACTCCTTATCGGCTTCTTAAGTTGAGGTTGCTAAACTACAGTAGTGGGAGTGAGTGCAAGAGTGATAGTGTTTGACATGAATCCTGACTTACAAGTTGAACTTTGATAGGAATGGTTACCTTACATTGTCAACTGTAACTATACCGAGAATATTTACACACTCTCCCCCTCAAACACTACATTGTTTCTTCTAATGCTCCCACTATAGTAAGCATGCTCAATAATTTTGGCGTTCTCTGTTTCGAAAAAGGATCTCTTTGAGGGGTCATAAAACTTGTAACCTCTCGATCTTTCTGAGTATCCTACAATGTAGCAGCTAGTAGTCTTAAATTCCAATTTTTTTTTCGTTAGGCATATAAGGTTTAGCCTCAGCTGGACAACCCCTGACATGCAGTTGCCTAAGACTAGGCTTCCTGCCTGTCCACATCTCGTACGGAGTTTTAGCTACTTCTTTGCTTGGTACTCGATTAAGTATGTAAACTGCAGCTTTAAGAGCCTCGCCCCAAAGTGACCTTGGTAGAGAAGAGTGGTTAATCATACTTCTCACCATGTCCATAAGTGTGCGGTTTCACCTCTTAGCTACACCATTTTGACTTGGAGTCCCTGACATGGTGTATTGAGATATAATACCGCATTCTGATAAGTATCTGGCAAAAGGCCCGAAAAGTTGTTCCCCAGATCCGTCGTATCTACCATAGTATTCCCCTCCACGATCAGATTTGACAGCTTTAATTTTCTTACCTAGTTGATTTTCAACTTCGGTTTTGAAAATTTGGAACATCTCCAATGATTGAGACTTCTCATGGATTAAGTAAATGTGACCATATCGAGAGTAGTCATCTATAAAGCTGATAAAATACGACTGTCCATTCCAAGAAGCATTAGAGAATGGACCACAAATGTCAGTATGTATCAACTCTAAAGGTTCACTACTTCTATATGCACCTTTATTTCGTTTGTTTGTTTGTTTTCCCTTAATGCATTCTATACAGATTTTAAGGTCCGTTAAGTCAAGGGAATCGAGAATTCCATCAGACACAAGCCTTTGAATTCTCTGTTGAGAGATGTGTCCTAATCGCTTGTGCCACAATAATGATGAATTCTCATTAGTTAATTTTCTTTTAGAACATAAGTGACCACTAATCTTTGAACACCTTAGGTGACCACTAATCTGATAATTACTTAGCTGATTTTGTTAAAATCAGTTTCAATACTTAAAGTACTTGCAGCGGATTGGTAAAGTGTTTTTCACAAGTAAACTTAGTAGTTGAAAAGTTTGTTCCCCAGTTTTATAAAATTCCTTTCCTTATAAACTTTTCAAACAATTAAATCAAAGTGTTTTTAATGCAACTGAAAATATGCAAATAAAATGCAAGTAAAAACACGCAGAATTTTTATAGTGGTTATATGGATTTAAAATATCCTTTAGTCCACTCTTCCAAGTCACTCAGATCTTGGGTTATACTATAATCACAAAGTTTACAGTATACTCTGCTTGTGCCAATCAACAAATGAAAAGGCCACAAGTGCGCAGTAGGAAATCACTCAGAAACTCCTACTCTCCGAAGTAATATCACTCACAAAGATGGATATCTACTTCTCACAATACTCACTTTTACAAATTCACTCAGAAGATGTATTTATAGTTTTTCTTCAACTCTGCTTTTCGTCAACAAATGACTAAGCTGATGAGTGAGCTGTTCTTGAGACTTAAGAGATTTTGCTTCAGAAATTTTCTCAGAGATGTGTTGTTGTTTTTCTCTTCGTCTCTCTCAGCTATTTATACTTGAGGTTTGAAAAATGTCCGTTGAAGAAAGACAGAGTTCAAATTCCTTGAGTACTGGTCCTTAATTTCCGCGAATGGCTCTCTGCAGCTGTCCGTACCATCAACAGTACTTTTCTGCAGGCAGCATTAAATGCACCCAGCTGATACGAAGCATTTCTTCAATCATTTGTCTTAAATAACCTTGTACTTCAGCATTTATTACTTCCAGGGGCATTTATTACCGTTGGGAATGCTTCTTGATCTTTTCCACTTGGCTGACGAAAGTGCAAGTCTGATGGCGGACTAAGCTGATCCTAAACTTGAACAAATCTGATTTGAGTCGGCTGATCTTCATCAGTTTGATTTCTTTCCTTCAGCAGATTAGAAGTTTTGGACCTTGAATTTTGACTCTTCTGATATTTTCTTTACTTAGCCAAAATTTCTTCAAAGGGACATCATCTAAGTTAATCCATACTTAGCAGACTTTGAAGTTTTGGAATGCATCAAAACCTCCCTTATCAAATTGTCTTCAGTGCCTTCATCTTCATCCTTATCCAACAATTTTCCCCTTTTTGATGATGACAAAACTTCAGCAAAGTACCTGTTAATACCTAAACTAAAGAATGTAATCCTCAAAATTTTCTGAGATAGAAAAGATATGTTGGAGTAAACTTGACTTTTTATTGATAATGAAAATATTACAAGTACAAATTTATTAGATGAGATGTCTGAAAGATAGATAAAGCAAACTGATTACAAAAAGATTTATATTTTCTAACTATCAGCTCATTCATCAGATCCTTCCAGCACTTCTTCATACTCATAAGATGACTCTTCATCATCTTCTTCTTCATCTTCATCAGCTTCTTCATCCAGGAGTATATTTGCTCTGGCAGCATCCATCTTTTCTTTGAGTTGCTGCTTCTTCAGTAGCTCCATTGCTTTCCTGGCTGATTCAGTATTTTTGTACTTGATAAATGGATCAGGTTGATCTTCAGCAGAGTCCTTAGATGCAGCCGTGTCCTCATCAGATTTGGCTTTTTCCTTGGCTTCTTTTTCAGATTTCTCTTTGCCTTCTATCTTTCCAACTTCGTCAGCAGCTTCAGTCTTATCAGCAACTTCCTCAGTCTTCTCAACTTCAGCAGCGACAACAGTTTCCTTAGTTGATTCTTCCCTTTTATCCTCCCCCTTTTTGTCATCATCAGCCTTGATGGCATTAACAGGAGCAGCAGCAGGGTTGAGGGCAACAGTAGGAATCTTCATTGCATCACATAAGGCTTTCAAGTTTTGATTGACTACGTTGTGACTTGCAGTTAAATGATGAAGAGTGGTGTTGATGAAGTCACTTTTGTCATTTACACAATCAACATTAAGTTGCATTGTTGCAAGTTCATCAAAGATAACATCTCCAGCTTTGCCGAGTTCTTGCAACAGACTTAAGTTGAGATCTTTTTCTTCCTCTCTGACACGTAAGAGATTCTTGGTAAGATCAGCTATGTTGACAGTTGTTCTCTCTAATGTTGTATGAAGGTGACTTACATCAGCCTTCACATCCTCCACATTTCTGCTCACTTCAACAAAGCCTTGTACCAATTGTTTTGAGTTATCCTGCGGTATTGGGAGACTATCAATTGCATTCTTGATAGTCATAGCAGTCAGAAGTTGCATGCTTTCCAGCTGTTGTCTGTTAGACTCAGCTAATTCTTCTTTTAACTTCTTCAGCTGTTGCTTGTTCTTCTCTTCCATTTCCTTCATCTGATTCTCCATCAGCATCTGGAAGGCTTCCATCAGTGATGAATGTTGATCACCTGATGAAGCAGAAGTATCAGCTTCCCTTGCTTCAGTCTCCTGGTGGACAGCTACATCTTCTAGATTTGTCTCCTGATCAGCTTTAGAAGCCTTAGCATTCCACTCAATGGCTAAGGATTTATCAGCAGTCTTGTGCTCATCAGTGACATCATCATAAACTAGACTTGTGATAGTGCCATCATCATTGAATGAAGTTGTTTGACGTATTTGTCTAACAATAATCCAAGGATTAGTAAAGGCGTTGTTTCCCTTTGGCACTTCATAATACTCCTTAACTTCTTTGCCAAAAGTGATTTGCTGAATACTTGGCAGCTGAGGCAACTCACTTGAACAACCTTGCTGATATCTTGACCTTTCTGCCCATCTCTTCAAGGCGGTCATGACAGCTATGTTGATTTCCCTTTCTTCAGCATTATCAGACTTCCTTTTCTTTGCTGGTAAAGTGTTCTGGATGATTTTGGCTTCCTCCAGGGCAAATTCCTTTGCATACTGATGCATAGCATCTCTGACATAGTGAGGATCCAAAGCTTTCTGAATGGAGTCTGTCTTTAACCAATTCAGAACCCATTGTTCTTCATCAGCTAACTCCTTTAAACTTTGAAGTTCTGCTATAGATCTGTTCAGCCTGTTATCTCTCCATTTGATGTATCTTGGCTTCTCATAGGTGAACAGTGTCTTTAGCATGAGCTTCTGGTCATAATAAGCCAATGTCTTCTCAAACCTTTTGAAGAGCTCCTTATCAGCATAGACAATGTCAAATGCTCTTCTTACTTCATACTTGGCCTTTTGCTTAACCTCTCCAGCAGGCATTTTAGGCTTCTTTGCAGCCTCTTCATCAATCTCTATGCCTCCACTGTGAACAGGTCCATGAGCATCAGTCTTGCTGATCTCTATGACCATTTTCAGTTCTGCACCTTCAGCAGCTTTTCTTTCTGCCTCAGACATCTTCCTCCTTGTTTCATCTTTAGCTTCTTGAATTTTGCTAAGTTCAAGAGCTTTCTTCTCCTCCATCTCATCCATTTTCCTCTGTTCAGCTTCCTCCCTTTTTATCTTCTCAGCTGCAGAGATCTTCTTCTTTTTGATTATTATTTTTCTTTTTCCTTTGTCAGCTGGGGCAGGGGCTGGACCAGCAGATGAGATAGGTGCAGCAGCAATAGGATTGATGAGTGTGTTTTCGATAGGGTGATTGTTTCTGTTCGGTATCTAGATTCGGGTTACACGACTCGTCAATGTCAGGATTAGCAGGTCATTCAAGCTTCTCCTCGATTTGTATAAATGATCCTAACCTGTAATCAAAGACAACTACGTCAGGTTAATGCCGGTGGTTACCCGGCGATAACCCTCCGATGCTTAAGTAAGTATCGAGATAAAGTGGAGATCGGTCTGTATTTAATGCTCAGAGTGTGCGTACCTTTTATCTCATTAATGAGGGCTATATATAGTTTTTCAAGTGGATCTTCGGGTCGAATCATGATTGGACATCTTGATTCGAATACGAATCCTTGGCAACTGGTTAGATCCGGTTGTAAGTGGGTCAAGTCTAACATAACGTCGGCTATCATGTCGGATAAGACGAAGGGATCGAGGTCGATGCCGACATCTGATAAGTTGTTTATGCTCGATGTGAACTCGAGGGACAAGGTTCTCGATATAAGTCGATTGATCCATAGTTGTCTTAAAATGACGAAGATTTGGTACACCAAGAGTCCCCCAAGTTCTAGAGTTTGAGTGTAAGTCGAACTCTGGAAATTTGAATTAGAGTGAGTTTGAATTTTTAATTCTGCTAGTATCATTGGGAGTCCCCCAAGTTCTAGGGTTCGATCGTACGACGAAGTCTGGAACTTAAAACGTCGGAGCAGAATTTCCCGCCATGGTGTCTATGGATTCGCGCCTTTGAAGATTTAAGGTTTAATTAGGCGTCAATTCCTATATCTAGGGTGGAAGATGAAACGTCGCGTCTTTTCGGGGGGAATTGTGCAAATTTCGCAAAGCGGTAGTTTGTACGCCTATATATATAGGTCGGTTGTTCTACCTGTGCTTTTATACTACGGTAAAAAATATTCGTGACGTCGGAGCTTTGTACGCATATAAGAGGAAGTTTCGTCGATTTTTGTGTTAATATATTCCAGAATGTCGAATAGCGAAGTATCGAGTCCGGAGAATATTCATGTGGATGACGTCGTAAATACAGTCTTTGGTGAAGGAGAAAGAGATCGACAGGAAGTCGACGGGGGGGGGGGGGGGGTGGAGGTCAGGCTAATGAGGATGAGGAAGTAGATGATAAGAGTTATCAAACCGAGCTGGCGTATCACGAGTTTCAAGCCGGTGATTATAAGAGACCGTTGTCGACCTGGCCGACATCGTTCTCGATTACAGAAGGTTGGATTTTATCGACTCCGAGTAAGGTACAGCGAATGCACGAACCTCCGAAGAAATCACTAGCAATACACGAGGCGGCGATGGAGTGTGGATTTCGAGCACCTATTGCTCTTGAGCTGGCTTCGATTCTTAATCATTTGGGTGTCGTACTTGCCCAAATAGTCCCGAACGGCATGTTGATGATTCTGGGATTCATTGTTGTTATGAAAGCTTTTAGACAAGAGCCGTCGTTCGGTAACTTCTGGTGTTTATTCCAGGTGAGTGAGTCTCCGAAGTCAGGCGAGGGCTTTTACCAGGTCAAGTCCAGGGGGAATAAGAATAGCTTTCTCACCAATGCTAAAAGTTCTCATGGGAAGGGATGGAAAGCTCGATTTGCGTTTCTTAGACCACCCAAGGGGCAAAAATTAAATATTACGTCGTCTTGGCGTATCGGGCCTATCGATGTAAAAAGGCCTCCACCAACGACTTTGTCGTCACAATTTCTCGAAAATCTTCGTAGATATTGCCTCGACGTGAAGGTTCTTATCCGAGAACCGTGTCTTCGAACATGCGGGTTATCTGCGTCCAGAAAAAGGGCCGATGATCCTGCCTTAGAGGATCTTCTCAGAGGTGCTATGCTTGCGCCCAAAGGTAAGAAAAAGGAAGCTTTGGAGGCGGAGATTCTGCGTAAGTGGCCACGTGGTTTTAACGCGCCGGCTGGACCTAGTACAGAGAGACGAGTTAAAAGCGTTGGAGATCTCGAGGCTCGTCGTGCCGAAGTTAGACTAGAGAAGAGGCTTCGAGTCGAAGAGGAGACGAAAATGGAAAAAAGAAGTGAGCCCGTCGTTCCGGCTGCGGACGATAGTGATGACAGCTCTGATGATGATAAGTTGGATCTTAGTTTGCCGATATCCTGATGGATCGACTCCGAGCTCAAGTACCCCGGAGGTTTGGGTTCAGGGGGTTCAGTTCTTCAAAGAGGTTCGAAGGATACTGGCTTCAAAAGTTTTATTCATAGCATTTTTAGCCGTGATTAGAGATGGTTGTCGAAGAAGTCGTTGCAGAAGAATTTACATAGTTCAGGGCGAGTAGTCTCTGCCGTAAGTATGATTTCTTGATATTATCTTCTCCATTTTTGATAAGGAAACGTATATCAGGGGTTATTTGTCGGGTTGTTTTCACAGGTGATACAATATATGTTCCAAGGATACCTCCAGGCCGATCTCGCGCAACAAGAACTGGAGAGGCTTAAGGCCGAGCATGATCTCGCGATAAAAGAACGAGAGCAGCAACTTGAGGAGGCTATGAAACAGCTCAGTATCGCCACTCGAGAAGTCGATCGTATTCGCTCTGGGTACCCTCCAGAAGCTAGGGTGGTTTCCTCCGCCCAACGTCTAGCGATTGTTAAGGAGTTCCTCGCATCTCCCGTTTATGAATACCTTGCAGATGCTAGGATGGGAAACTCCCTGGTCGAAATGCATGAGAAGACCATCAAACAGTGTCAATACAGAGGTTTTCTTACTGCGAATTTCGATCCTTCAGTTATAGGGGCATCGCTCGACGAGCAGTGTCGACCCCCAGTGCTTGTCGGAATGGATGAAGAAGTCGAAGCTGTACGAGCGCATGAGTTTGGATGTTTGATTTCGTCGGATCAATTGTAGCTAGGTTGTAGTTTTTAGACGTAGGGTTATATCGAGAATATTTTGATTGTATGATAAACTGTCGATATACCTTTCTGATAAATATATAATTTTCTAGGCGTCTCTAATCGAATTATCGACTTTGACTATTGTAAATGGGCTAAAACTTGGGCCAGCTTCCTTACTTCGAAAAGAGTGTAATTGGGCCGAAATATTGAATCCGTCTTTTTCAAATTGAACCGCCACATCCATTCAAACAATTTGCCATTGGGCGCGCTCTTTGGGATGCTTCTCTATATATAGAGTGTTAAGAGCTTAACTGTTCATAGTTACCAAAACGTCTTGGGCGGATATTATTGTCGGAGCCTTGGTCGATCAGCGATAGCTCGCAACCTCTTAGTCGGAGTACTCCTTCCCTCTTAGGTATTTCTAACTCTTTTTCTTATTTATGTCTGGTGGGTCAAAGTCGATAGGAAATGAATCCGTCGGGGAAGGGGAAGGTATGTCGGTAGGTTCTGTAAGGCATCCGAAGAAGGAAGTTATGATTCCTTCAAGGTCGAGGTCGGATCGTCATCGAACGAAAGAATTATTCAGTGCCATATCGGCGTGTCGTTTACGTATGTCGAATGAGTCATTATTGTCGAAATATCAATTCCCTTCGGGTTGGGGTATTAGAATGCCATCCTTGGATGATAGAATGAACAAACCTCCGAGTGGCTATAGAGTTTTCCATATTGATAGCTTGGAAAACGGTCTTCGTTTTCCTTTAGCGAGTGAATTCATCGATATAGTGAATGGTCTCGGAATATGCCCGACTCAATTGGTCCCTAATGCTGTTGGGTATATCATTGCCTTTTGTATAGTGATGAAAGCAGTCGGTCAACCTGCGTCTTTTGCTAATTTTTGTGGTCTTTTCGATGTTCGCCCTTCTCCCCAGTCCAACGAAGGCTTTTATTTCGTACGGTCTAAACCCAAAGTTAGGTTTCTTAGCGATTTAAAGTCGTCGTATGGGAAAGGGTGGAAAAATAGGTTTATTTTCGTTCACGCCCCTGAGAACTACGTATGGAGGACGACACATGAGTGGAGGTCGGGTGGCATTCTTTTGAAGAATATTCCCGAACCTTCATGGGGGCCCGACTTTCCTTCGCAGTTGTCGGAATCGACTTACGACACCAACGTTCTTTTGCGGGAGCCTATTTTGAGTCTACGAGGAATGTCGATGGCTCCCTTACCTGTTGATTGTCCTACCTTAGGTAGTTTTGATCGTACTTGTGTTTCTTTGAATAATATATTGATGTATTCGTTTAATATATTTGTTCATGCAGAAGTAAGCATAGTTCCCATGGCGAATCGAGCTATGAGAGCAATATGGAAGTCCCAGAATATCGGGAAGCCATCTGTGCCACCGTCTCCGACTCCCGCGGCTGACAAGGCCCCAAAACCCCTTGGTCACTCGAGTAACGTACCTCCGCGGACAAATCATCGAGTGGAGGGAGATTCTGATAGTGATAAGGGAAAAAGGCCGGCCTCGGCTGAGGTCGATCAAACAGAATTACCGAGTTCGAAAAAGGCTAAGCTGGATGATCAAGTGACTCCCACAAGCAGTGAGATTCCTGCTCCTGCCGGAGGCAACCTCGAGTCCATTCTCGAGGATCATAAGAGGAAGTTCGGAGCGAGGGTGGCCGATACCTCGATGATGAATCCTGCAATCTTAGATTCTTCGATTACTCCCCAGGCGTGGGAGAAATTCTTGTCGACAGTGTCCTTTGAGGACCATGCTACGCTGTTGAGGAAAGACGATGGGGATATCCTGCGTTTACAGGCATCCCTCCTGCTCTCGGTATTCTCCGTCCGACGTTTACTTATGTTCTGTTTTCTCTAGTTTTTACTAAGAATGTATTTATTTTGCATCTTGTAGTTAGGCCAGACTATCTATTCTTCTGCTGCTCGACAAGATAGTCCGAGAAAACGTCTCGATAAGAGCAAGGGTTCTAGCTCTCATTTGAGAAAAAAGGTCGGGCAGCTGGAGGGGAAGATAAAAGAGGTCGAGGGGAAAACAACTGTTTTAGAGAATGAGGCGACGACTAAGGATAGTCGTATTGCCGAGTTGGAGGCAAAACTTGAGCAGAAGGATCAGGAGTTCGCCACGAAGTTGAAGGAGCAGGTTGCCGAGAGTTTTGAAACGGGTCGACAAGAAGGGCTGAGGAGTCGCAGTGAAGCAACTGCCGCTGAGAGGAAGGCTATTGTTACCGAGTTCTTCAATAGCGTTGTTTACGAGGATCTTGTCGAACGCCAATCTAGAACCGATTTGTCAAAGATATTTGAGAAGGGCTGGAAGCAATGTCGGGCGCTCGGCTTTCTGAACGATCGATTTGACGAGACTAAGCTGAGCGCTACCTTTGACGAGAACGGTGCTCCCGTTGATCTGGACTTCTTGATAGATGATGGTTCCAAGGACGCTCCCGAGGATCATGAATTCGGATTCCTACTCGAGCTGCAAGCGGCAAAGCTCAAAGCTGAGAGTGCTGCCCAAGGAGGTGAACTCCCCAAGTCGACTTCTTCCGATCATCTTGATCTTCTTAATTTTCAGACCCATAATGATTGTTGACGGCATTTGTTTTGGCCCTGAGTATGAAAAAAGAAAACTTTTATTTCTCTAAAGCTCGGTTTGTTGGTTATCGAGTTGCGTGTGGGCGGCGTATTTTGTTGTTTATATTTTATTTTATGAAAATGTTGAATTTTTTCCTTTTCTAAGAATTGATTGTGTTTCTTTGCCAACTTTGCTTATATGTCATATGTGTAATTTATGCATGTTAGTTGGACATTTAGTCCTATTTGCCGTGTTTGCTATCGAAGAATATCTCGATCTTCGAACCTCTGAGTATGTTTGATGAATGTTACCCATATTTCGTCGCTTAGTCATTTTAATTCGTTCAAATTTTCATATACCTCGATAATGGAGATATTGGATAATTTGATGTTCTTGGTAGATTACTTTGATCGGTAAACATCGCATGACTGAGATGTACACATCTAGTTATATCGATAAGTGTATACAAGAAAGTTCTTTTATAGGTCGACGGAGGAACCAATCTGCTCGGCGTCGTTGGGTCCGGTTCGAAACCATTAATCGATCTATCAAAAGCGTGGGGTAGTTGAGGCGGTTGGCGCATTTAATGGATGCAATCTCAGCCGTTGATCGTGATGTTCATTTAACCGTTAGATGAAGTCCGCGTTGGTTACCTCGGGTAGCGTAACGGTCGGCTATTTAAATGCACTCCATCTGGACCGTTGAATCTGATAATTCTGGGCCGTTGGATTGGATGGGCCAGTCCTATAAATAAGTAGTGGAATTGCCACCGTACTTCATACCAAAATTGTACCAACATGTTCTACTTAAAGAAACATCCAATAAAAATACTTCTCGATAGTACGTTCTCCGATATCAAATTATCGAAGGGTCCATTTTCCTCATTTGGGACCTTTCATCCTATTCGACCTCCAGATCGAGAGAAGAAATGTTAATACTGCTTTCGATTGGGTGGTATCGGTAAAGGGAGTACTTCAATGGGTGGGCCTCGTTGTTCGAATGGGTGGCATCGGTAACGACAGCGAGGTCTACCCGGGGGAATCTCGGAATCCTCATTGGCTCGGCACTGTGCAACATATGTCGAGTCCTCGATGATTTCGAGGTTCTTTCGAGAACTCGGAGGGCAGGGGTGAGGTAGAAGGTATCGCAGCCGATCAGATGGAGGAGGAGTTAAGAGGCTAAAAGTTGGGCGACTTTTTTCTCTTCTGTCATTTGGTCGAAGCAGAGGGACCCATCAGCCATGGTCGATTTATTGACTGGGGTGGTGTGTCGCTCTGGTAAGCATGCTGCAATTAAAAAAGATCCTCCTGCCCTTCGCTGACGCCGAGGATGAATCGTCCCCTCAAGACTTCGATCAATGAGAGGAGAAGCTATAGGCGGAAAACCTCCATATATAAGCCTATAACTACCCAGAAGTCGGGCGTCATTATCGGAAAACTCGGGATTTCCTCAACTTACCTATTTTGTCATTGTAATAGTTTGTAATAGGTCATCGATAGCTGCAGTAGTCGACTTAATCTGTACATTTGTATCTATTTCGATATAATGAATAAAATAATTTTTCTACTTTATTCGACTTGTTTTCTTTGTTCAAAATTTCGAATTCTACTTTCTGAATGTAGTTGCTGATCTCGATATTTAGCTCTCTATAGCTCTCGAGATGTCGATGTTGGTACTTAGCTTATTCGTAGCTTTCATTTTAATCGAGATATATTAATTACAATCGAGATGCCTTTATTATAATCGAGATACGTTAATACTTAGCTTATTCGTAGCTTTCGTTCGGTGATTTCGACGATTTGAGGATTTCATCTCGATGCCCAAGCGGCTATCGAGGAACGTCTGGCGATTTCGACGATTTGGAGATTTCATCCCGATGCCTCAGCGGCTATCGAGGAACGTTTGGCGATTTCGACGATTTGGAGATTTCATCTCGATGCCCAAGCGGCTATCGAGGAACGTCTGGCGATTTCGACGATTCGAAGATTTCATCCCGATGCCTCAGCGGCTATCGAGGAACGTTTGGCGATTTCGACGATTTGGAGATTTCATCCCGATACCTCAGCGGCTATCGAGGAACATTTGGCGATTTCGACGATTTGGAGATTTCATCCCGATGCCTCAGCGGCTATTGAGGAACGTTTGGCGATTTCGACGATTTGGAGATTTCATCCCGATGTCTCAGCGGCTATCGAGGAACGTTTGGCGATTTCGACGATTTGGAGATTTCATCCCGATGCCTCAGCGGCTATCGAGGAACGTTTGGCTATTTCGACGATTTGGAGATTTCATCCCGATGCCTCAGCGGCCATCGAGGAACGTTTGGCGATTTCGACGATTTGGAGATTTCATCCCGATGTCTCAGCGGCTATCGAGGAACGTTTGGCGATTTCGACGATTTGGAGATTTCATCCCGATGCCTCTGCGGCTATCGAGGAACGTTTGGCGATTTCGACGATTTGGAGATTTCATCCCGATGCCTCAGCGGCTATCGAGGAACGTTTGGAGATTTCGACGATTTGGAGATTTCATCCCGATGCCTCAGCGGCTGTCGATCTATACGATTGCATTAGAGATTGACAAAAGAACTTGGCATTAGATTAAAAAACAAAGGAAAGATTATTACTTTCCGGGAAACTACAAAACAGCTGGAAATATAGACAAACTAAAGAAAATTTCTTAAGTATAGAATTTTCTGAGGTTTCTCCCGTTCCAAGTCCTCTTCACGGGTTCTCCTTCCATCGTGTTTAATCGATAAGCCTCATTCTTTCCGACTTCGATCACTTTGAAAGGACCTTCCCAGTTGTAGTCAAGTTTCGCTTTATTCTTCGAGACATCAATTCGTTTCAGCACGAGGTCTCCTACCTGAAAAAATTTTAATCTTACGTTTTTATCATATGCCTTCGCCATTGTGGTTTTGTAGGCTTGTATTCTTGTGGAGGCCCTCTCTCTTTTTGACTCCAATTGATCGAGTTCGAAGTTCCTCTTGTCTGCGTTGTTCGATTGATCGTAAAGATTGACCCTCGGAGATGGTACTTCTAATTCTGCTGGGGCCACTGCTTCGGAACCGTACACTAGGCTAAAAGGTGTTTCTCCTGTTGCCGTTTTCTCTTTCGTTCGATTAGCCCAAACGACCCATGGCAATTCATCGAGCCAAGCACCTCCAGCTTTCGATAACCTCTTCTTTAATAACCTTAAGATTTCCCTATTAGTCACCTCAGTTTGGCCGTTGGTCTGCGGGCATCCAACCGATGTGAACCGCTGCGTGATCTTGTGTTTCGCGCACCAGTCGGTCACTCTTTTTCCTGCAAACTGTGCACCGTTATCCGAGACGATCACCCTTGGGAGTCCAAACCTGCAGATTATCGACCAATAGAAGTTGACGATCTGAGTTTGAGTGATTTGTTTTAATGGTACGACCTCTATCCATTTGCTAAAATATTCGACCCCCACTAGTAGGAAACGCTTATGTCCTCTTGCCACCGGTAGCGGTCCGACTAAGTCTACACCCCACTGATCGAAGGGCCATGCAATTGAGATCGACTCCATTAACTGGGCAGGCTGATGAGGCATAGTAGCGTGATACTGACTCTTAGCGCATTTTTTTTGCGTCTTTCACCAAAGAGGGCCAATAATATCCCAAACGAGATATTCTGATCGCCAGTGCTCTGCCGCCCGAGTGGCTTCCACAAGAACCCTCATGAACTTCCTTAAGAATCAAGTCGGTTTGCGGAGATGCTATGCATTTTTGGAGAACTCCGGTGATGGATTGTCGGTACAAATCACTATTGATAATAGCATAGTGTGGAGCTCGGTATTTGAGTCGTCGCGCTTCAGTGCGATCGGTTGGTAGTGTTCCCTTGATTAGATAATCCAATAACGCTGCTTTCCACGTCGGTTCATCATTCTCGAGATTCAAAACTTCGGCGAATAGAACGTCACGCTGTGTGTCAATGGCGGGTTTGCTTGATATCATTAGTGTTATCTTTCTGGTGGTGATTCCTTCTATCAAGTTTCCGAACTTTGAGAGCGCATCGGCTCTCGTATTTTCTGTCCGTCTTATGAATTCCAACTGAAAGGTCTCGAATTTTGAAGCTTGAGCCTTAACTAAAGACAGGTATCTGATCATTGAATCCTCTTTGGCTTCGAACAATCCCTTGAATTGTTTCTCGACTAACTGCGAATCGGTGTAAGCCACAAGATTCTGAATTCCTGTCTGGGTTGCCATTTTTAGACCAGCTAATAAGGCTTCGTATTCCGCCTCGTTGTTAGATACGATAAAATCCAATTTTAAAGCAAATTCCAATTCTACTTCGTTGGGGCCTTGGAAGTAAATTCCAGCGCCTCCTCCCACTGATGTCGATGATCCATCGACATGAAGCATCCAAATTTCTTTTTTCTCTTCCTCCACTTGAGTGCTCTCGAGCACAAAATCTGCCAGCACCTGCCCTTTTACCGACGTTCGGGGTAGGTATTCGATATCATACTCCCCCAACTCCACGGCCCATTTGATTAATCGTCCTGACGCGTTTGGCTTGGATAACGTCTGCCTTAGTGGTTGATTAGTCAGGACGACGATTTTATGGGACTGGAAATAAGGTCTCAACTTTCGGGCTGTGGTTATTACGGCGAGGGCGAACTTTTCGATTACAGAGTAATTCTTCTCCGGGCCTTGGAGGACTCTACTTACGTAGTATATCGGGTAGTTGTTCTTGGCTTCTATTCTCACCAAGACCGAGCTGATTGCTTGTTCAGAGACGGCTATATAGAGATGGAGATCTTCATTGCCCTGTGGTTTAGCCAGAAGGGGAGGAGATACGAGATATGCTTTTAACTGTTCGAAAGCCCGATCATACTCCTCCGACCACTCGAATTTTTTCGCATTTCTCATGATTTTGAAAAAAGGAAGGCTTTTGTCCGCTGATCGAGATATAAATCGATTCAGTGCTGTTATCTTGCCGACGAGCTTCTGCACTTCATTTAAGTTACGCGGGGCTTTGAGGTCAATTATCGCTTGGATCTTCTCCGGATTGGCCTCTATTCCTCTTTCGTTTACCAGATAACCAAGGAATTTTCCCGACCTAACTCCAAAGGTACATTTTGCTGGATTGAGTTTCATACCATACTTTCTCATTATATCGAATGCTTGTTTGATATGGACCAGGTGGTCGTTCTCGTCGAGACTCTTGACTAACATGTCATCGACATATACTTCCATCGATTTGCCGAGCTACGCCTCGAACATTTTGTTTACGAGTCGTTGGTAAGTCGCACCCGCGTTCCTTAGTCCAAATGGCATCACTTTGAAAAAGTAGACGCCCATCTCGGTGATAAATGCCGTTTTCTCTTGATCTTCTAGGGCCATAAAAATCTGGTAGAAACCCTGGAAGGCATCCATCATGCTTAGGATTGCACAGCCCGCCGTAGAATCGACTAGAGAGTCGATCCTTGGAAGGGGGTACGGATCTCTCGGGCAGAGTTTATTTAAGTCTGTGAAGTCGTTACACATTCTCCATTTCCCCCCTCCTTTAGCGACTAAAACGACATTGCAGAGCCACTCCGTGAATTGAATCTCAGCAATGTAGTCGGCGTCCAAAAGTTTCTGCACCACTTCTTTTATTATCCTATTTCTTTCTGGGCCAAAGTTTCTCTTCTTCTGCCTGGCGGGATGGGACGAAGGATCGATATTGAGCCTATGGACTATGATCTTTGGGTCGATTCCCTGTAGGTCGGTGGTCGACCAAGCAAAGACGTCCACATTTTCCCTTAAGAACTCGATCAACTGAGTCTCCAACCCTTCGGAGAGTTGAGTTCCTACTCTGGTCGTTTTCGACGGTTCTCCGGGTACCAATTCAATCGATCTGTGCCCCTCCATTGGTTCGATTCTTTCAAACTTTCTTTTCTTGGAATTTCTTTCTTCTTGTTTTTCTTTCTTCTCCTCCGTCACGTCCGGCCTGATCAATTTATCGGTGTCGACAGGGGCAACCGACTTGATTCTCATTTCCGCGCCCATCTCTCGAGCTTCGGAGCAAAGTTCCTTGTTCTTCGTTCCTTGACTAAGGGAAACTGTGTAGCAATCCCACCCTTCCTTTAGGTTTCCCAACATTTCACCGACTTTGTGAGTCGTTGGAAATTTTATTTTTTGGTGATAGGTGGAGATGACAGCCTGAAAGGCGTTCAGAGCGGGTCTTCCCAGTATGACATTATAAGCGCACTGCGCATCGACTACCAAGAATTTTATCATTCGGATTTTTGAGTTGCCTGCCTCTTCCAAGGTGAGTGACAGGGTTAAGGTACCTCTAGGAATGACTTGAGCTCCTCCAAAGCCAACAAGAGGCGTAACTACGGTTCCCAAGGGAGTTGGACCGAGGTCCATTCTTTCCAACGCGTCCAAGAAAAGGATATTTGACGAGCTCCCCGAGTCTATCAAGATTCTTTTGACGGTAGCTCCAGCAATTTGGGCAGTGATTACCATCGGGCAATCCGGTACGTCCTGGTCGTTGAACGACATATAATCCCTTTGACGATCAGAGTCATCGAACCCTACCATTTGATTTTGCGTCGTGGGTCGTACTGAGAATACTTCCTTTCGGTCATTCAAACTCCCCTCTCGGAGTATTCGAGAAACAACCCTCCTTGATTTCTTACTGTCTCCTCCAGCTGGTCCTCCCGATATCATATTGACAGTGGTTCCAGGCTGGGCTCTTCTGGGCTGCTCTTCTCTGGTGTCTTGATTATGATCCCTTTTTGGGGGAGATCGAGATCTCGACCGATTATTATGTAGTCGGTTTGGGACATGGTCATTACTTGGGATTTTCACGTAGCCCGTTAAATGACCTTCTGCTATTAATCTTTCTATTTCATCTCTCAACTGATAACAATCGTCCCTATCGTGCCCTCTTTGTCTATGAAAACGACAATACCTTCTCGAGCTAGGGTTGTCTCTGATAGCGACTGGCTTTCTCAACAAGTTTTTGTCTTGTATGGCGAATAAGATTTCCGACCTGAGTTTTTTCAATGGAGTATAGTTGTCGTAGTACTCTTTATTCGATCTCCCTGCTCCTTGTTTTCCCGGATTAAAGTTTCTTTCTTCTCCGTATCCTCTTCTATTTCTCCTTTCATTATATCGATTGTTCGGAATTCTGTCCGGAGGTCGATCTGCGATGATGATCGGTTGTTTGTCTTCGGATTTTGTCAATCCAAAGAAGATTCCCCTTAGCTTGTTCATTTCTTCCTCATTCATGTACTGATTGGCCATTTCCATTAATTTATCATATGTCGATGGATTTTCTCTGACTATGGCACTGGCGAAGCCTCGGTTCAAGGTGGTTTGAAATAAGACAGTGATTAGGAAGTCCACCCTAGGCATCTCGACTTTTAAGAGCTCGTTATTAAATCTCCCCATAAAACTTCTAAAACTCTCATCAGGTTTGTTTATGATAGAGTATAGGTGATTGGCGGGGGGTCTAACTGCCCTTTTGCTACCGAACTGGCTCATAAATTTGTCGCAAAGTTGATCATAATCAAAGATGGATTTTTCTTCTAATCTTCCAAACCACGACTGCGCCATTCCAGATAGCGTAGTCGAAAAGGCTTTAGCCGCCACATTGTCTGAGATACCGTGGAGCTGCATCTGGAGGTTGAACGAGGCTAGGTGTTCGTTAGGGTCTTCGGTTCCAAAGTAGCGAGGTAGTTGAGTTGGTAGTCTTTTGTCGAGTGGTAATCTTTCGAAGAAGATTTCGTCACAAAAGGGCGATTTTCTCAATCGGGAATTCGACACCGGGAGCTCGTTTCTCTTTTCTTGTTTGTCTAACTTCTGATGAAGCGACCTTACTTCAGAGGCGAGTTTTTTGACCTCCCTAACCGATTGCTCTTCATGATCCTGCCTCCCTAAGCGTCTAGCTTGGCGCTTATCAGTCCAATTGTCGGCTTGGTCCACCTCGACTTCATTTTCGACGTTATGAATGACAGCGCACGAAGACTTTGGGGAGGATTATCATTTTCTCTAGCGGCTTCTGCGAGCCACTCTTTCTTGGCATCATCCAAGAGTGCCTTCAGATCATCTTTGGTGAGTTGTATAATAGGTGGGGCCGGGGGTCTGGAAGGTCCCCCTTCTTCATTATGTATCTGCTCAGGGTTTCGAGGCAACAAGTTGTCACCCTGACCTTCCCCGTTTTGATCTCGATGTGCTTCTCGCTCTCGAGCTAGAGCTGCTTTTGATCTAGTAGTCATCTTTTACGATTCAGAGTTAATGTTTCCCACAGACGGCGCCAATTGATGAGTGTGTTTTCGATAGGGTGATTGTTTCTGTTCGGTATCTAGATTCGGGTTACACGACTCGTCAATGTCAGGATTAGCAGGTCATTCAAGCTTCTCCTCGATTTGTATAAAGGATCGTAACCTGTAATCAAAGACAACTACGTCAGGTTAATGCCGGTGGTTACCCGGCGATAACCCTCCGATGCTTAAGTAAGTATCGAGATAAAGTGGAGATCGGTCTGTATTTAATGCTCAGAGTGTGCGTACCTTTTATCTCATTAATGAGGGCTATATATAGTTTTCCAAGTGGATCTTCGGGTCGAATCATGATTGTACATCTTGATTCGAATACAGATCCTTGGCAACTGGTTAGATCCGGTTGTAAGTGGGTCAAGTCTAACACAACGTCGGCTATCATGTCGGATAAGACGAAGGGATCGAGGTCGATGCCGACATCTGATAAGTTGTTTATGCTCGATGTGAACTCGAGGGACAAGGTTCTCGATATAAGTCGATTGATCCATAGTTGTCTTAAAATGACGAAGATTTGGTACATCAAGGATGGATGATCATTACATCCGGATCATCCTGAGGTTTAGCAACATCAACTGTTGGCTTTGCTGGAGTAAGTTGTTGCTCATTAGTCTGTTCAGCAACAGAAGCTTCTTCAGCTCCAACAGGTCTTTCAGCATCTTGAGGACTTTGCCTTACTAAGTTCTCCAACTCAGTAGGTTTCTCAATAAAGGTCATCTGCTTCCTTGTTGTTTTCTTTGATCTTCCTTGAAAAGGTCTGGAAGCAGCAGTGTCCCTTAACTGACTCTTTGTCCTGTGAGAGACAGTCTCATCAGGAACTTGAGCAGTTGGAGTTCTTGAAGATGATGCAGGAGGCATGTTCCTGAGATCAGCAGTGGTCTGATCGATTATTTTATCAACATCAGCAGTGTCAGCCACTATCTTCACTTTCTTGGGAGCCTTTTCCTTAGGCTTTTCAGTAACCTTCTTTTTTGGGTCTCAACAACTAACTCAGCTGTTTTGACCAATCTCCTTGGCCTTTTGGCAGGAACCTCCCTTGGTTCCTCGTCTTCATCCTCTTCAGGCTCATGAGCCTTTCTCTTCAAAACAGGCAAGTACTTCATCATTGCCTTTGATTTATGGATCTCCTTTCCATTTGACATTTCACAACCCAGTTTGAACAGCAGATAACTGAGCGTGATTCTGTGATTTGTCTGAGGTGTCTTGCTTTTCTTTACCTCGTGGAAACCAGCCAAAATATACTAAACGATAACAGACCAGTTGACCTCCAGTCCGTAGTAAATGGCGGCCATGATGCTGAACCTCTTCATGGTAACAACATCCAGAGAAAAAGTGCAGTTCTCTATCAGCTTAGAGACCATATCAGCCATCCGCTGATATTCATCCTTCAGTTGTTTCTTTTTGATGTTGCCAGACAACATCTCTCCCTCCTTGGCACAGATTGCCCAAAACTGTTGGTGCTTATCCTCTGTCAGCACAGTGACGTCATGACGTCCTCTGTTAGGAAGACCAAACGTCTCGTGAAGGACAGCAGGGGTAATGACGATAGATTTCTCTCCGACGGTAGCTTTGATTTCCATAGTGGCGAAATCAACAGAAGCCGTCTTATAGTACTCCAGAACTTGGTCGGTCCAGATCACCCCTTCGTTGTACTCCATGAAATTTACCATTGAGGCCGACTTGAACTTCTCCAGCAGTTCTTTCATCAGATCGGTACCAGATTGGTAATAGGAATCATAGACTAAGTACATACCTTCAGCAGCCATTGAATCTGTTGAAAGTTAAAGAAACAGGAAGAATTTCGCAGAAAAGTGCAAGTATTTTCTCACAAGTGCTCTTTGAATGTTTTGGGTGCGTAAAGAACTACACGGCTGATCAGATTAGGATTTATAGAGTTAGGGTATTTCGGTTTCCGTGATACTAGCTAACCGTTAGATCCGTTTCTTGTCAGTCCTGATCGTGCGGTGTCAGTTACGACCTTTCAAATTCAAATCGCATTAAATGAGTAACGGAAATATGTACCGCTCTTTTATCACTTGTAAAAGCGCGTTTTTAAATATAACGTTTTAAACAAATAAGCTTTTACACAAGCGATCGGATTAGTAAAATAAATACTTATCTGATGGACTACTGTCCTGATGACACAGTTGTTATCAGTGAAAGCCAATAGCTGATAACCTTCCTCGGCTGTTTGTCAATCCAGCTAGATAATAAATCTTCATTCTTCAAGACTTTAATCTTCTGTTGAAAACATAACTTCAACTAACTGTCATTAACAAATATCATCTTTTGATCAGAAGTAACGCGAGTCTTACACGTTCCCCCTGACTTTAAGAATTCATAAGTTAACTAGTATGTTGAGAGTTAATCCTTGAAGATAAAATAGATGAGTAAGCTGTTGAACTTTAGTTCTCTGATGAGTTCCCCCTCAGCTTATGCATCCAGTTTTAATAATCCCAGTTCAGCTCTTAGAGTTGAAAACCTTGTCTCACTTACAGGTTTTGTGAAGATGTCTGCAATCTGATTTTCAGTAAACACATATTCTATCATGACATTTCCTTTCTCCACATGGTCTCTAATAAAGTGATGTTTGATCTCAATATATTTAGTCCTTGAATGACTCGTAGTATTCTGAGTAAGGCTGATTGCACTTGTATTGTCACAGTTGATAGGTATTCCACTGATCTTTATATTGTAATCTTCAAGTTGATGCTTCAACCCTAGTATTTGTGTGCAGCAAGCTCCAGAAGCTATGTATTCAGCTTCAGCAGTTGATATGGATACTGAAGTTTGTTTCTTACTCATCCATGAGATCAGACGACTACCTAGGAACTGACAGGCACCTGTTGTGCTTTTTCTGTCAATCTTGCAGCCAGCAAGGTCAGAATCTGAATATCCAATAAGCTCAAATTCAGATTCCCTAGGATACCATAATCCCAAATCTTATGTACCTTTAAGATACTTGAGTATCCTTTTAGCAGCTAAGAGGTGAGATTCCTTAGGATTTGATTGAAATCTCGCACAAACCCCAACAGAGTACATAATATCAGGTCGGCTAGCTGTTAAGTATAATAGTGACCCAATAATTCCTTTGTACTTGGTTATGTCCACTTATTTGCCATCTTCATCTTTATCCAAACGAAGACTAGTAGACATTGTAATATTAGCAGTAGAGCTAGTTTCCATACCAAACTTTTTGAACAGATCATTTGTGTATTTTGCTTGGCTGATGAAAATTCCATCAGACAACTGTCTAACTTGCAAACCAAGAAAATAATTAAGTTCTCCCATCATGCTCATTTCAAACTTGTTCTGCATCAGCTTTGAGAACTTATCACACATCTGTTGATTAGTTGAACCGAAAATAATATCGTCCACATATATTTGCACAAGCAAAATATGTTCTTCCCATTCAATAGTGAACAGGGTTTTGTCAACCTTACCTTTACGAAATCCTTTAATTAAAAGAAAATCAGATAAAGTATCATACCATGCTCTTGGAGCCTGTTTCAGTCCATAGAGGGCTTTCTTCAGACGATACACCTTGCCTTCTTCTTGATAGGCTTCAAATCCAGGTGGTTGTTCAACATAAACTTCTTCCTGCAATTCTCCATTGAGAAAAGCTGATTTCACATCCATCTGATAGACTGTGAAATTCTTGTGAGCAGCATAAGCAAGAAAGAGTCTGATAGCCTCTAACCTTGCTACTGGTGCAAAAGTTTCATCAAAGTCAATGCCTTCTTCTTGGCAGTAACCCTTGGCCACTAACCTTGCATTGTTTCTGGTGACTTCACCATCTTCATTCATTTTGTTCCTGAGTACCCATTTAGTGCCAATGACTCTTTGATGACTTGGTCTAGGAACTAAGTACCAGACTTCATTCCTTTCAAATTGATTTAGCTCTTCTTGCATAGCTTCAATCCAATTCGAATCACTAAGAGCTTCTTCAATCTGTTTGGGCTCAATTTGAGATAGGAAGCTGACAAACATTGCTTCACTTGCAGCAGCTCTCCTTGTCTTCACTTTATCCAAAGGATCACCAATCACCAGCTCAGGTGGGTGATTCTTGAGCCATCTAAGATCAGGTTGCAAATCATAATGTTATCCTTTGTTTTGATCTTGCAACACTACTGTTGGAGTTCCAGTAGTAGTCTGTTGAACATTTCTTGTCTGTTGAACAGTCTCTGGTCTATCAGCTGTTTGTAACTCGTCTGTTAGACAATCAGCAGTGTGATTTTGAACAGCACATGAGTTATCAGCTGGGTTGAGATCATGTAGTATGATAGGAACATATTCTTCATTCTTTCCAACATTCAATTTCTGTAAATCAGTAGACAGATCTTGATTAGTACTTTGATTCTTTTCAGAAGATTGACTTGGTTCATCAAATACTACATGGATGGATTCTTCTACAAGTAAAGTTCTTTTGTTAAAGACTCTATAAGCTTTACTAACAATAGAGTATCCTACAAATACTGCTTCATCAGCCTTTTCTGCAAATGCAGTAAGGTGATTTTTCCCATTATTTAAAACAAAGCATTTACAACCAAATATCTTAAAGTAATGAATATTTGGTTTTCTGTTGTTCCAGACTTCATATGGAGTTTTGTTTTGGTGCTTGTTGATCATGCATCTGTTTTGGGTAAAGCATGCTGTATTTGTTGCTTCTGCCCAAAATCTTTGAGGCAGTTTAGCTTCAGCTATCATTGTTCTGGCAGCTTCTTTTAGAGTTATGTTTCTCTTCAGCAACTCCATTCTATTGAGGGGTTCTGGCAGCAGAGTACTCATGACTGATTCCTCTGTCATTACAATACTCTTCAACAGTAGAGTTTATAAATTCAATCCCTCTATCTGATCTGATCTTCAGTATTTTCATACTTTTCTCATTTTGAATATTTTCCATCAGATTTGTAAGACGCTCCTTGGTTTCACTTTTCTTCTTCATGAAAATCACCTAAGTGTATCTTGAATAATCATCCACAACAACTAGGCAGTATTTCTTTCCACCATTGCTGATAGGATAAATGGGTCCAAATAAGTCCATGTGTAGCAGCTCCAATATTCTTCCGGAAGATTGATGCTTCTTGCTTTTGAATGATGACTTGATTTGTTTACCCTTCTGACATGCGTCACAAAGCTTATCTTTGCTCATGACTGTCTTTGGAATCCCTTCTACCATATTGTTCTTGATAAGTCTGTTGATTGTCTTGAAATTCACATGGTTCATTCTTTTGTGCCACAGCCAACAGACTTCACTTGGTGTTGATGCCACCAAACAAACACTTGAATTCTTATCAGCAGAATTCCAATCCACTGTGTAGACATTATCTTGTCGTCTTCCAGATAAAATTACCTTCTTTGTACCAATCTGTTCAACGTAACACTTATCAGTTGAGAAGATGACTGAATATCCTTTGTCACAAAATTGACTTATGCTCAGCAAATTGTATTTGAGGCCTTTAACATAAGAGACGTCAGATATCTCAATGTTTCCTTTGATCAGCTTTCCACTTGCTACAATCTTGTCTTCTTTGTTGTCCCCAAAAGTAACTTTAGGACCATCCACAGCAACAGCATCAGCCAGCTCATGTATGTTTCAACACATGTGTCTTGAACAGCCACTGTCCAAGTACCAGATTTTCTCTACTTTACTCCTACTCCTAATCCTAACCTACAGAACAAAATAAAATTGTTTTAGGTACCCTTATTGAGAGGGTCCTGAAGGATTAGTTCCACCTTTGACAACCCAAGATGATGAAGTCTTAGGCTTCTTAGGTTTCTGTTGTTTGGCAGGAGCATGAACAGTTTCATCTTCATCATGTTTATCAGATTTGCTATGTTGATGATAATCAGCATGATAAGGATAATGTTCAAATGCAGAGTAAGATGCATAATAAGGAGGATATGCATGCATTGGATGAGCAGGATATGATGCATAGTAAGTTGGAAATTGAGGTGCATGATACATAGGAGGATATGCAGCATGTTGCACATAATAAGACTCATTTCCATACCAAGCATTTTGATTTTTCTTACTTTTATGCTTCTTTGGTTTACTAGATTCTTGCTCAGTAACAGACGACTTAGTCTTATCACTAGTCTGAATAGTTTTAGCCTTATCAGAAGACTTCCTAGGACTCTTCTATTTGGGCTTACCAGTCTGTTTTCCTATACTAGGCTCTTTGCTCTTTTTAGCCTTAGGAGTTTTCGTCTCCTTTAATACTTTCTCAGGTGAAGCAGGTTTAGTTGTTTGAACATACAGAATGACCTTACTATTGTCAGCTGATATAAATTTTTCAGTATGATTCAATTCTAACTTGTCCTGATCTAAAGGTGTCTTCTGTTTAATAGACATGTGAGTGGATGCAACATATGACTTATCATGAGACTCAATGACTTTCTCAAGTTCAATGATTTTACCCTTATAAACTTCACATTCAGCTTTCAGAGATTCATTCTCTTGCTCAAGCAGTTTGTATTCACCTGATTCTTTTGGCTTTTCAGCTTTAAGTTTCAGTGAACTGTTTTGCTCTTTTAGCAATATCATCTCTTCCTTAAGCTTTTTAAATGCATCAGCAATGCTTGTATTGTTGAGCATCATTTGTTCAAATGAATTAAATAATTCATTATCAAGAGGAGTTACCTCATCTTCCTCGGAGTTATCAGATTCCTTAGCCATCAGGCAGAGAAGAGCAGGACTCTCTTCATCAGAAGACTCTTCATCAGAAGTTTCTGAATCTGAATCAGATGAGTATACAGCAGTTAGCTTTTCTGCTTCTGCAACCAGCACCTTTCCTTTCTGATGCTTTCTTTCCTTTCTGATTCTCTTCTCCTCTTCTGTATACTTCTCAGCTTTAGGGTGTGGGCAATCTCTAATGAAATGACCCAGTTTCCTGCAGTTATAGCACATCATTTTGGATTTATAAGAATCCTTATCTTGAGAAGAAGAAGTAGGGTTAGAAGTAGAAGCATTGTTATATTTGTTCTTCATTTTCCGTCTGTAGAACTTTTTGAAGTTGTTCATCAGCAATGCAACGTCTCCAGCAGTGTACTCCTTTTTGTTGAGTAGTGTGGCTTCATCAGATGAGTCCACATCTTTGATTTTGTGAGCTGGCCTTCTTGGATTTTCAGCAGCAACAAGTGCGGCTGTAGGACTTGAAGTAGAGGTTTCTTCAACACCCATTCTTGGCATACTCATACGCCTTGAGTACTGAGGACAGCTCCGTGAGAGAAATCTTTCCCAGATCTCTTGACTCTTCCATGGCTGTCACCTTCATGTTGAACTTCGGAGGTAGAGCCTTCAGCACTCTGACGATTATCTCCTTGTCGGTGAAGGTTTTTCCAAGCTTTAGCACTTCATTCAGCGTCCTTGTAAACCTTGTATCCATTTGATCAATGGTTTCCGCAGACTTCATCTTGAAGTTGTCCAGCTTTTCCAGAGCAACACTCAGCTGATGCTCTTTAATTGCGTCGTTTCCTTCGTTCATGTCACGAACCTTATCCCACATCTCTTTGGTAGTCTTGCAGTGCTTGACTTTGTCAAATCGATCATTGTCAAGGGCCTTGGTCATGATGAAACGGCCAACTTTATCCAGATTGAACATCTTTATTTCTTCGGCTGTCATTTTTGTTAGATCTTTTTCCACCACTGTTTCAGCATCATCAACCGTGATAGTCTTGGTGAATTTGAATGGACCTTTGATGATACATGTGTACATGTTATCATTGTAGGCAGCCAGGAAAATCTCCATTCTGATTTTCCAGTCTTCAAAGCTCATACCAGCTATGTGGGGAACATGGCTGATACAATCCATTTTTCAAAAAAATTTTAATTTTTCAAAATATGCTCTTTTGAAAAGTTTTGAAAACCTTTGAAAAACACTCGGATCAAGCTCGTTGACCAGGCAGCTGATTTAATGAACCACCTTCTCTGATACCAGTCCCAAGTGGTCAGATGAGGTCTAGAGGGGGGGGGGGTGAATAGACCTCTAAACTTTTTAACAATTTTTAACTTTAAAACTTTTGTTCTAACTTAAACCGTCTAAGCTGTTACCGAACAGTAAGTTACTTGGCTGATCGCGAACAAATCTTTGAACAGCTTAGGTGACCACTAATCTGATAATTACTTAGCTGATTTTGTTAAAATCAGTTTCAATACTTAAAGTACTTGCAGCGGATTGGTAAAGTATTTTTCACAAGTAAACTTAGTAGTTGAAAAGTTTGTTCCCCAGTTTTATAAAATTCCTTTCCTTACAAACTTTTCAAACAGTTAAATCAAAGTGTTTTTAATGCAACTGAAAATATGCAAATAAAATGCAAGTAAAAACACACAGAATTTTTATAGTGGTTATATGGATTTAAATATCCTTTAGTCCACTCTTCCAAGTCACTCAGATCTTGGGTAATACTATAATCACAAAGTTTACAGTATACTCTGCTTGTGCCAATCAACAAATGAAAAGGCCACAAGTGCGCAGTAGGAAATCACTCAGAAACTCCTACTCTCCGAAGTAATATCACTCACAAAGATGGATATCTACTTCTCACAACACTCACTTTTACAAATTCACTCAGAAGATGTATTTATAGTTGTTCTTCAACTCTGCTTTTCGTCAACAAATGACTAAGCTGATGAGTGAGCTGTTCTTGAGACTTAAGAGATTTTGCTTCAGAAATTTTCTCAGAGATGTGTTGTTGTTTTTCTCTTCGTCTCTCTCAGCTATTTATACTTGAGGTTTGAAAAATGTCCGTTGAAGAAAGACATAGTTCAAATTCCTCGAGTACTGGTCCTTAATTTCCGCGAACGGCTCTCTGCAGCTGTCCGTACCATCAACAGTACTTTTCTGCAGGCAGCATTAAATGCACCCATCTGATACGAAGCATTTCTTCAATCATTTGTCTTAAATAACCTTGTACTTCAGCATTTATTACTTCCAGGGGCATTTATTACCGTTGGGAAGGCTTCTTGATCTTTTCCACTTGGCTGACGAAAGTGCAAGTCTGATGGCGGACTAAGCTGATCCCAAACTTGAACAAATCTGATTTAAGTCGGCTAATCTTCATCAGTCTGATTTCTTTCCTTCAGCAGATCAGAAGTCTTGGACCTTGAATTTTGACTCTTCTGATATCTTCTTTCCTTAGCCAAAAATTTCTTCAATGGGACATTAGCTAAGTTAATCCATACTTAGCAGACTTTGAAGTTTTGGAATGCATCAAAACCTCCCTTATCAAATTGTCTTCAGTGCCTTCATCTTCATCCTTATCCAACACATCTATTTTTAGTTTTCGAGATAGATTGAATGGCAATCTTCAAACATACCTCATTGATTTCCCAATGATCAAGTAGATAGTAGGCAACATGCCAATATGTGATTGGTATAGTGGAAGGGATTAATTACAATAAAGTAGCGGACCCAGGTTCGAATTCCTATTAGAAGAGGTATCCACTTAATGTGTCCCACTTGCCTCGACAGGGATTAAACTTTGGGAAACAAAATAAAAAATTGAGAGCAGGCAAACATTAATTGAGTAAATTTTATTAAAAAAAACTACTATGAATAAAGAAATAACAAAGATTTCTTCTTTTTTAATCGATCGTAGTAAAATTATTACTCAACCTGTGTTCGACCAAACTCAAAGTAACTATATGATAAATGCAATACATTTGTCATGTGATTGAACGAATTGTAGTGTTTTAAAAACCGGATCAACAAGTAAACGATTGTCAATTCAATCCGATTTATCCTCCAAAACCAATTTTGTTCCTGACCAGTTTGAACTGGAAAAAACAAATCAAACTCGATAAAATCAAGAAACCAGTGAACCGATTGAGCCATTTGTTCACTTATAAAAAGAAAAAGTTTACACAACGGATTTTTACTTAGCTTCCGCGACATTTAAACTTCAAAAATACTCTCACATATCTTCTTCTATTTTTCACCTTGAATAAAAAAAAAAGAAAATAAAAATATTATTTTATAATAAGTTATAGAAATATATTTGGGCATCAATTTCATTAGAATAATCATTTTTCCCTAACTTCAATTATTTTTATTTTTTTTATATAAAGGTTTCAGAAACAAAATTCATCAATATTTTCTCATTTAAATAGGTGATTATCAATAAAATTATTGTTTTTGATATGATGTTTATTATAATTTGAATTATTACCTTGATACCTTGTTATCATTCTCAATTTAAAATTTATAGGAAAAATAATTGGTCATGAGATAACATTTAGTTTATGAAAATAAACTTGAAAAAATTGATTTTTTTTTTTAAATAGTTGATTATATACATTAAAACTCAAATTAAAGTATATCTTTGTAATGACGTCCCACCGATTGAACCAGTAGTTAAAACGATTAAATCGATCCGATTTGAAAACTTTGATGTTGGTCCCAAGTGGTCAGATAAGGTCTAGAGGGGGGAGGGGGGTGAATAGACCTCTAAAACTTTTTCCCTCAAATTAAACTTTAAAACTTTGTCTAATAGTAAACAGACTAAGCTGTTACAGAACAGTAAGTTACTTGTCTGATCTCGAACAAATCTTTGAACAGCTTTGTTGACCACTAATCTGATAGTCACTTAGCTGATTTAGTTAAAATCAGTTTCAATACTTAGAGTACTTGCAGCGGATTTTCAAAGTGTTTTTCACAAGTAAACTTAGTAGTCTGAAAATATTATCCCCAGTTTTATAAACTCCTTTAAAATCTTTTTCAAACAGTTTCTAATGTGTTTTTATGCAATCAGAAAATATGCAAGTTGAAAAGCAATGTAAAAACACAAGTAATTTTTATAGTGGTTATATGGATTTGAATATCCTTTAGTCCACTCTTCCAAGTCACAAAGATCTTGGGTTATACTAAAAACACACAGCAATTAGTACACTCCACTTACGTCAAAACAACAAATGAATCTGACAGTAAGCTCACAATAGGAAATCACTAAGAAAACCTATCCTCTGAAGTTAGATCACTCACAAAGACAGGTCTACACTTCGCACAACACTCAAACAATTCTTCACTCAGAAAATGTGTTTGTCTTTTATCTTCAACTTCGGCTTCAGTCAACAAATGACAGAGCTGATGAGTGAGCTGTTCTTGAGACTTAAGAGACTTAGAAAATATTTTGCTTTGAATTCGATCTCTCAGAAGTTATGTTATTTTTCTTTTTTGTCTCTGCAGCTATTTATAGTCACTCTTTGAATTTTGTCCGTTGAAGATAGACAAAATTCAAATCTCTTGATTTCTGGTCCTTAATTTCCGCGAACGGCTCTTTGCACAGTGTCCGTACTGTCAACAGTACTTTTCTGCAGGCAGCATTAAATGCACCAAGCTGATACGAAGCATTTCTTCAATCATTTGTCTTTAATAACCTTGTACTTCAGCATTTATTACTTCCAGGGGCATTTATTACCGTTGGGAAGTCTTCTTGATCTTTTCCACTTGGCTGACGAAGGTGCAAGTCTGATGACAGACGAAGCTGATCCCAAATTTGAACAAATCTGATTTGAGTCGGCTGATCTTCACTAGTCTGATTACTTTCCTTCAGCAGATCAGTAGTCTTTTGGACCTTGAATTTTGACTCATCTGTTTCGTCTTCTTACTTAGTCAAAATTCTTCTAAGGGACTTTTACAACTAAGCTCCATACTTAGCTGATCTTCGATTTTGGAAATCATCAAAACCTCCCTGTACAAATTATCTTCAGTGCCTTCATCTTCATCTCTATCCAACAATTGATGACTAATTCAGGTATGAACAATAATTTTTTTTTTTTATTTACATACTTCAAAATAAATTAACGAAAATGGGAATCAATTCCAATGAGGTTAATAACTTATTACTACCCTATAACACGTGGCTTAAAACAACCAATCAGAAATAGTAAAACATGTAGGAACCAGTGCAGAATCTTAAAAGTTAAAACAAGAAAATCAAAAGAGCAAAAGACAAAAACACCCTTTATGCTTTGTCTAGTTCTCAAAAATTTTCATGTGTTAATTTAACTATAAAAAAACCCTCTTTATTTAATTTTAAATATCCCACCTGATCCAAGTAATATATACTTATAATTTTATTTTTGACTTTTGGTGGAATGACAAGATTACCCTTATGTGTTTGTTTTTTTTTTTAAATTTATTTATTCTTTTTGAAAAAATAAGTATATACTCTTGGATCGAGTATGGTATATAAAATCAAATACAGTGGGGTTTTGGGGATTTAACACATAGGGGTATTTTTGTCTTTCGATGTCAGGGATAAAATTATAATATCAAAAGCAAAATGTGAACAAATACTTGCAATTTTGGCGTTTGAAACACACTCTCTTTTTTGGGGGTGTAGGCACATTGCGAGCGTAGATAATTGTAACCATATATATATAAAATGATAGCAATGGAATCCCAATCCTCGGGCTTTATTTGTAAAGTCCCTATTCCTCGATAATCAAAGCCTTGACATTTATTTGAAATTATAGAGGATTTTTTTTTGGAGTTAAAATAACATAGGGAAAGTTTTGAAAGTTAGATAAAGCATATAGGTGTTTTTGTCTTTTGCTCAAATCAAAACAAAACTGATGAAAAACGCCGTGAAGTGTCAGTAACATCAATTAAATTAAATAGTAACACAACGTTCATCACTCTGTTTCTGTTGGGTTTGTAAATTATGTCTAAATCCAATCAGAAATTGCTATTGTCACTCTTATATTTAATAGTAATATTGTCATGGATGCCAATTGAATCCCATTGCGCAAAAAAACCAATAGGAGTTGCAAGAAAAGAAGATATTCCTTTCATCAAATGCGAAGTCTGCCAAAAATTAGCGTCCCAATTACACAAACAGGTTCAAGCAAAAGGGGAGGGAAAAACACTTTTGGTCCCAAATTTTTCTACAGAAAATATATTTGGTACCATGTTTTACAGAAAAACATATTTGGTATCATAATTTAAAGAGTCTTGACACATTCCGTTAAATTTTGGACGGAATTTTCTCGCGTGACTGTCACGCGCGCGTTAAGTTCAAAATGGTCACGAGATTTGCACGTGATAAATCGGTCAAATCACTTTAGGTCCCAAACTTTACCCCAGAAAATACACTTGGTACCATGCTTTGCAGAAAAACAGACTTAGTACCACAATTTACATACTCTTGGCACATTTAGTGTCTCCGTCAAATTGATAAAAATCACATAAAATGAACAAACAACAGTTTCTCTAAAAGATTTGATAAAAATCACAAAATATAATTAAATCATTAAAAATATTCTTAACAAAAGTACATTGGATACCTGACTTGGTGCACTTTGATTTGCACTTGTTAAATTAATATAGTTATAGTACTTGATTGAATAGGAGGACTTTTAGTGTTCAATTTACCTCCATGTGATTTATAAAAGATTAATTTACCTCATCTAATCTTATAAATATTTCACTCAGCCTTCCATAAATGTCTAAACTTAAAAAAATACGAATTGATAAAACTATCCCTTTTATATGTGGCGCTTTACTTTATCTCTTTATTATGATAAATGTGACACTTTACCCCATGTGTAATGATCAATGCGGCAATTTACCCCCTATATGTAATAAAGATACTTTACATGCACATTCTCAATTTTAGCAAGTGAATTACACTCTTCGACTGAAGGAGGTAAATTGCTCTTTTAAAATTTTTACAACGGGTAAAGTGTTCTTTTTTAAATCATAAGAAGATAAATTGAACGTTATGCATTTCGGGCGGGGAGGGTAAATTGACATTAGCTCTTTATGATGTTAATATTTTGTGTTTGAGTTATATGCTATGTACATTTGCATTATCTGATGGATTGTTCTATTGTATTACAATTATGTTACTTTCATTTGATTTGGCGTATAAATGTTGATCTTGAATCAGATATCGGAGTATGAAATTATAGAAATCGCGGAGAATGTATGTAATTTGAAGAAACAAGAAGCTAATTGGATTCTTAAAATTGATATTGTAGAAGAAGGGGATAAATTGAAGGTAATTGAAATATTATTTGTTTGAGATGTTTAATATGGTGCATAGATTGGCTTATTTTTCAATATTATTGTGTTCAGCTTGTTGAACAAGATTCAGAAGGACAATGTAATTCAGAATGCAAAACAATAGAGAGAGCTTGTCAAGAGGTGAGATTGCTAAACATATTTCTAGTTTCTTTTAGCTTTATACTGAAGAATATATTGATAAAGAAGTAAAAGCAAAATTTACGTATACAAATATAATGAGTTAATGTCAATTTACCCTCGTGAAAATTTTAAAGAAGAAATTTTTCTTCATCAGCCGGAGAACGTAACTCACTTGTCGAAATTGAAAATGAACATGAAATGTCTGTGTAAAAGGGGAGGGGTAAATTGCAACATTTATAACATACATGAGAGTAAATTACCACTTATAAAAATATTTAGGAGACGGTGTGAAACTCTAATGATATTATAGAGAGGTAGAGTAACTTTAAACATAATGTTTAGCTAATTCGTATATCCCATTTGTAGGTTTTGGGTTATTCAGATACAGATGTTGCAGAGTATTTGTACAAAAAGAAGCCGCAACTTTATCCTTTCGTCGATTTTGTTTGTAAGGACCTCACGGAAGCATGTAGTTCGAAGCCACCACCAGTTCCGAAGGTAATGAGCATTGTCAAAATAGTTCGAACATAATTACATCCTAGCGACAAATTCAAGAATAAATAAATGCCGAAGTTCTAAACTTTGTATGGTTTCTTTCTGTTAATGCATTTGCAATTATCAAAGATGACTTTCACTTAATGAGGGGGACAATTTACTATGGTGGCACAATTTACAAATGGTCAAGTGTGAGTTCCAAGTGAAGAACAATTTTCAAGTGAAGGCACAACTTACTATGGTCAAAATGCAAGTTTCAAGTAAGCTCAAGTTCCAAGTTTGGAAGACCTTTCAAGTTCACTTTGTGCACTATAAATAGGTGGCATCCTATTCATTTGAAAATTGGATCGGAAATCACAAAATCAACTACAAGCAATATTCTCTTCTAGTGTTAGGCAGAAAATTGAGAGTGCAATTTTCAGAGTTCCTAAAAGAATCGAGAAATATTGAGAAGTGAGTTGTGAGTGTTTGTAAATACTTGTATTTTTTCTCCCTATAGTGAAAGTTTTGTAGCAGCCCGTGGAAGTAGCCAGTTTGGGTGAACCACGTAAATAATTGTATCTATTTACTTTTGCTCTATTCGTTAAATCTGGTTGTTGGAATCCCTAACACTTTCTCCCACTAGGCCAGGAGTCCTGGAGAGCCGTTTGTTCCCAAGTCTGCGAAAGAGACTGAAATGGAGAAGCTTATGAAATCGATGGAGACATCTAATAACTATAAAATCTAAAATTATCGATTATGATGGTGTTTGCAACTACTTAAAAAAAGTAATTTTTAGCTTTTGAAAAAGAATAATTGCTTATGGAGTTTTGCAACTCAAAATTTTGTTTCTACTTTTCTAAAAAAATGCCAAAATAAGCCACAACTTAGAAGCATGTGGGGACATGATTTTGTCTTCTCATGCCATTTTGTAATTATGGAAAAGTTGGTTTTGGACATATTTACCCTCAATTATTTTGTTCTACTCTCTTACATATAGTATACATAATACCCCAATTTTTTTCTCATTTCTTCCTCTCCAACCTTAACACATATTTAAAGACCCAGTTAAAAAAAAATTTCAAAGAAACATATATCCTTGAAGCATAGATCGAATAGTAGGTGATATTGAAAAGTTTAGTAGAATTTTATTTCGATTTAATACATTATGTTCTTTCATAAACACATCAACAGGATGTATATAGCTTATACGAAGTAACTTTATAAGATTTTTGTGGGTTTTGAATTTTGATATGTCTTATTTTTATTCGGTACAATTAAAGCCAATGAAAGTAGTTATTTGGGATCTTTTGATATGAGATCTTCTATTAATGAACAAGATTCTACAAAAAGTTTCACTCACTTTGACAAGGAAAAGCTGCATATACTTTTTTTTTTTTTAATATTATCAACATGTAAAATACATGACTAAAGGGACCGTTTGGCCCCTCAAATAAGCAAATTGCGTTAACGTTTCAAAACCTGAAAACTTAAGGTTTGCAAAAGTACCTCTCAGCTTGCTTTTACCAACGCCATTTTAAGTTTTTTAGGCAAAAGTCTATTCTGCCCTCAAAAAAATTCAGAAAACCTAATTTTACCCTTGTTGTAACTATAAATAAAGCTAATTATTGACTTCTTTTGATTTACAATATTTTTGGATTAGTTTTTTATTAAATTAATTTAGATTCATTTTAAAAGTTTCATTCATCTTCTTATTATAGTTTTGCGCTAAAATTAAGTATTTAATAAATTTATTTTATTGTTCCTTCTCATTAGTCTTATTTTACATATATGTAAAAAAAAATTAGTTAATGTATGTTTTTTAGCATTTATGGTAGTCTAAAGAAAAAAGTTCAAATAGTAATCTTTATCATACATATTCCTTAGTTTTGTAAATTAAATAAAAGACTACATCTCTATAATCAATTTTGAAAAATTGTAACCAAACGCTAAATCAATTATAATAACAGCAATTATGCAATAATCTATTTTTATAAAAGCAATTATATAATCGCTAGGCCAAACTCACCCTAAGTTTCATGGGTAATTTTGGTAATACATGAAAAAATTAGTGAAAACGCCAATCTTGACAAACACCCACAATATCACTTTTACTCACTTTTTTGCATGGTTTGCAAACACTACCTACTTCTAATTCTCTATTACTTTTAACTTTTTTTTAGATTCTTTAATATAAGCAAAAGCACAAGTATTTGAAAACACCACATATGTCAATCCTTTTTAACAGGCCTTTACCATGTGTTCAATCTCATATTAGGGTATGCCAGGAGCGCCAGGCATGAAGATGTACTTGAGGGAAGACTTGATGAATAAAAAGTTTGGTTACGAAGACGATGATGAAGATGATGATGAGACAAATTTGCCTTTTAAATTGGCAAGAACAAGATCCAATACTTAAAAACTTTTAAACTAGCTGATTGTTAGAAGTTAATGCCGAAATATATATATCTATCTATATCTATACTATTATAAAAGCATGAATATTTCTTAACATTTTTGTGCGGACTAAAATACCCTTATTTGAATTATTATTTAATTAAATGATAAATATATAAAAGTAATTGAAGAGGTATAATTAGACATAAAGTCTTATTGTATTTATCTTCTACATAAACTCCTAAAATTTATAAATTATCTCTTACATCATTTTTTGTTATTTTAATCTTCTCTTCTAATAGATAAAAATGAACCATAAAAATACACTATTATTTTAAATAGTCCCTAAATAAAAGATGAACATTATTATATTATAGCATCAATATTTATTTAAACAAGAAAATATTAATTTAAAGTTTTAGTACAACATAAGTCATAAACATTCTAAATATAAAAATTTAAATTGAAATTTTCTTAAATATCTTGATGTTACAAAAAAAAAAATTAGAATTTAATTGTATCTTACTATGATAGAATAAAAAATACTTATGGCCTGGCTAATTACATAATTTTACTTTGACTAGAATAGAAAAATATAAAGAATATTCAATAATATCAAGACATGCATAACCTTGAATTTTCATGGAATTTTTTTCGTGAAAAACTGGTGAAATTGGTGAAAAGGGGTGAAATCGATAAGAAAAAATAAGAAATCTTTAAAATATGTGAAATTGATGAAAATTCGAGTGCAATTGTTGAACACTGGCAAAGTTGGTGAAAATTTGGGTGAAATCGGTAAAAAAGTGTCCCCGAAATTGGTAAGCACATGTGAAATCGATGAAATTCGGATCAAATTCGTAAAATAAATGATGAAATCGGTGAAACAATGAAAAGTAGGTGAAATCGGTGAAAAATGAATAAAGTCGGTGAAAATTTTTCAGATTGATGAAAATTCAGGTTGGTGAAAAGAACATGTGAAATCAGTAAAAAAAATGTTCAAAATAGGTGAAACGGGTTAGTATGATAAAAATGTGTGAAAATCAGTTAAAACAAAAGAGTTTAATTGACAATATAAGGTGAAACCGGTAGAAAAATGGTTTAAAACGGAAAATATAATGGGTCAAAATCTTAAAAACTATAAAAATAAGTTATAACCGATAAAAAAAAAAAAAAAAGGGTAAAACAGTGAAAAAGTTAAACTGGTTAAACAGGTGAAAAATTAATTAGACTAAAAATAGGTGAAAACGGATTAATTTGTTTTATCTTATGACATAATCAAATTAATTTTACTCTTAATTACAAAAGACACCCATAATATATATATATATATATATATATATATATATATATATATATATATATATATATATATATATATGATGCTGGGCAGAAATTGAAACTTCATACAAACAGAGTTTCAAATAGAATAAGACAATGGTGGAAAAGCAAGAAAACAAAGTGGGGAAAGAGTTCAAAGTCCACAAAGCAGAGCTATAGACTCGAGTCGATATCTCTTCAGTTTTAGATAGTATAATTCTGATCATTAACAGTACACACATAAACAGATAATTGTCGAAAATTCAAAAGTACTCAGATTATGAGTTTCTGGGAACCAGACTTCATCAACTGGGTATTTGCAAATCAGGTCCTAATTGGCCATAGTTGTGGCACCAAGAACCTTTTTTAAACAAATAATGGAAATTATAATCCAGTAAAGGTACAACATCAATTCGAATATCCCAACATGTTCATAAATACTGTCAATTTAAATGCTGATCAGAAAGATTATCTGCATTCTTTGCTACTTATAGAACTGGCAGGCTGCAGTGGCAGCAGCAAATAAGAGATTGAGCAATGTAAATACCGAGGCAGCTCAGTTCAGTAGACAATTCTTCAATCTTCTCCAAGCAGCGGAAATCAAGACAACACACGGCATGTAATATAACAAGATCAGCGCATTAGGTAATGTTGTGTTCTTGAAGCCTGGCAATGTCGCCCATTTATAGAATACTTTAGCGTTATATCTACATCACGAGGATTCTTTTTATTAGGTGTCACGGTCATGGTCCCATGGACAGCTTCTCCTTGGCAAATAGACAGCACATCTTCTAGGTAGAGGACTGTTTGTTTCCAGTGAGTAGCACGTGATTTGGGTCCTGCGTGCATATTAAGTTAATGGTCAAAATCAGAAGGTGCATGTTATCGTTTCTTTCAAAATCAGTACCGAGGACTAAAGATAGCAAAACAATATTCTTGTTATTCATTTCATATAATAACATTGGTAAAGACATGCAGGGCTAAAATATTCCAAAAGGAAAATTAAATAAAGAAAGGTTCAGATAAATTTTTCAGACCTGTGGAGAATCCCATCAATTTATGGCACTTGGTAAAAGAAACATCAAAATAAGCTACAAGAGCATGGATGTAATCATCGCGTTCTGCCACAAGCTTAAAAGGTGCAGTGAAGGAAGTATCAACTTCACCCATCTTAGATATGTCCATTGTCTGAAATTCGTAAATACAGTTAATTTAGAATACACTCTATTTTACGTACACATTCTTTAAGAGATGTATTAAACAGTCGAGAATGGAGGCAGAGAGAAGGTCCGAAACCTTGAGTAATTGGGAGTTGGTAACAATTTGTTTCTGCTCTACAGTGTCAACAAGAGGCTCAGCTATTGATTGCTTCCTAATGCAGCTCATATCAAATCCATATACATTGTTCCAAACTGTGATGGCATTACACCAAGATTAGAACAAATGAAGGCCTAAACACCAAATATATTGTTGTGACAGCAACTGGTGCAAGTCTAAGAATTTGAACGCACAAGTACAAACATACAGTAACATATTCATTAAATATAATCAATGCCGGGAATACTAAGCTCACATTCAATTTTTTCTTCCTTGTAATCAGCATCTTCAATTGCTGTCAAATAAAGGGAGGCTTTATCTGGCAATACAAGTCCATCTGGAACCTGCATATAGTAATTAGCAGACATTATAACTTCACAACAAAATAAGCTAAACAGATTCACAACTATACCATTGCTCTGCTTCTTGCCGCTTAAAAACATTTCAATCACACTCAATTTTGTTTATATAAAATTGATAACTTACTAGCCACTTGTCACGAGCATAAAGGACAGTATTCAACATATTCTCATAGACTAGAAAATATCCCATCCACTCAGAAATGATAACATCAACATGAGGAACTGGAAGCTCAATCTCTTCAATTTTTCCCTTGAGAACAGTTATAACTGAAATGTTTAAAAAAAAGTCTGATAATTGATCCCATAAGTTCAATTAGATGAAAACTGTAAGAGATGATATATGATTTAGGAACTTAAAGGATAAAAAGAGCAGTACCATCTGAAAAACCATTTAGCTTTACAATCTCTTGAGCCATGTTAGCCATGGTGGAGCATTCAACCTGAAATATGAAGGCATAATATTCATATAGTCAAATTTAAGAGTGAAATGGTGCAGCATTTTAAGAAAATATCCACAGCATGGTATAAGAAACTATTAGATCACAAAAGCAATAGTAATACTACTACAGCTACTAAGAGTTTTGTACTACTACAGAATGATTATTGACAAGTACATAAATCAAAGAAACAAAGTTTGTTGTAGATAAAACAACATCAATTTACATCCTATTCTTAAGGCAAACAATAGATAGACCCCAGAGTTGTATATATATAGGCTATAACTTGTACAATTAACAACAGAAGTAAAACTCAAACATACATAAGAAACAATTAACTCAAATGTTCGAAATAATAATAAAATAATGATAACTATGAGGAATGAACAATAATTGATGCCTAATTAACAGGAGTTCATTCGGAAACCCAGATAAACCATAGCTTTACTGGATATTGCTGAAATTGCGGAAAATCAATTATCTAAAAGACATTGTTTTATCTTCCGTGGTTTCTGTCTTTTTCCTCTTGAGAAAAGGTCTGTGCACAAAAAAGTGAGAGTATTCCTGTCCCAGCTCCCACATCAAGGACAACCTTGTCCTTTATAAGAAAGGAATTCTTATAAATGACATTTTGATATGTCTTGGTTCTAACTACATCCTTCAACATTTCCTGCATAGAGAAAGAACTTTGCGAAAAACCAGACATAGAATGAAGAGGTTATTCAATAAAATTGTCAGTAGGAAGCTCTACAACATATAAGGTTTTTCCCGGCGCGAAAAAAGCGCCGGGAATAGGAAAATATCCCGGCGCTTCTAAAAGCGCCCCACCGCCGCCGGGTTAAAGGGGCGACGGGAATAAAAAAACCGCCGGGAAAAAGTATTCCCGGCGCTTTTTAGCTTTCAAAGCTATACCCGGCGCTTATAATGCGCCAGGAATAAGCCCACTTTTAATTATAAATATAAAAAAAATTCGTTTTATGATATATTTTGTGCTTTTGATTAGTGCATTCATATAACCCAAATCTAAATCCAATAATTTTTTATGTTCTTTTAACAAATTAAATCACAATAAATTTTTCTAATCATCCAACATATACCATCAAAATATGCTTCTTTTCCAAATCATCCAACAAATGAAATGCCTCAACAATTTGCATTAACAAAAAATATTAATAAAATATCTATCAAACTAAATACAAAATAATGTGCAATTTAACCCTTCATCTTAAACCTTCTTCTTTGGCAACACCTTCCTGAAATACAAAAAATGAAAGTGTTAGAAACATAACAACAATGAAACACAAATAGTAAATCCAAGAAATGAAACTTATCATATAATAATGGCTAAACAAGATAAACCAACAATAAATACGATTAATTCTACCAAATTGAACTTAACGTAGACATGAATTATATTACTAATAGAAGCACTTCCACAATCATATTAGCCAAAGCATATGAATTCAACTAAATAAAACTTAACATAGACATGTAATTCATTAGTGACATTATCAATAAAAAATTTACATGAAAACAATTATCAAACTTAACATAGACATGATATTCATTAACCTCTCATACCTCACCGGTATTGTGGTTTTGCGTTTGTTTTTTTGACTGTAGTTTCTTGCATGGGTACTTGCGTCTGCAATTAATTTGAAAATCATAGATTAATTTCTTGCATCTACCTAGAGAAACTTGAAGAAGTAAAACTTTGAAACTCTTGAAACATATTACCTCGCAAAATTGGACACTTGAGTGCATATGACTTTCTCGAGGAAATGTAGCACCCTGTAAACTTGAAGATTGCGGGGCTGCATTCACCTCATGATCTTGTTGTGAGCAACTAGATGTCCCTCCATACATATTGGTCGGGGGCTCCTATTAATGAGAATATAGTTTTATAAATTTCAAATATTACAACTTCACAAATATTTATGCATACATATATAACTCTAAAACGCATACATTACCTTAGATGATTGAACATTCTGGTGAAAACGAGATTGAAGTGCATTTTCTATCATTTGTTCCATCTCTCCCCGTAGCTCCATCCTCAATTCTTCTCTAACACGCTCCTTTAGGGATTCCACTATGAGGGAAACCTTCTTATCGATAATCGAATCTTGATTCTTTATGGCCGAGACTTGAGTAGGCGTAATACCAAATCCATATGTGCGTAAACATCCGTGTTTCTCAGGGCCTAAAACAGCATCCAAAATTTGATCTTTCATTTCCTTAGAGTTCATGGCCTCGGGATTTTCTGAAATAAGATCTGTCAACTTTTCCTACAAGTTAAGAAAAACATGGAGGTTAACATTATAAATTCAAAAACAAATATAAAATATAAAATTTACAATTACTTACAATAGAAGTTGTATATGTATCATGTTGTCCATTCTTCGGCGTGTTTGCCTTCACCCATACGTCAAAGTTAGAAGGTTCTTCACCCTTCTCTATAAACATCAAAGAAACAATAAAATATCAAGTAATCAAAATAGGGGTACCACACAATTGAGAAATTTTATACAACGAACTAAAAAAGTTTTATACCTTGATGTTGAACACTTGTTACATTTTGTCTCATTTGCAGTCTCTTTCCAATATAGCATGCAATCATTAGGGCATGCGTGGAATTTCTTATACTCAAGACCTAAGCCCTTTATAATCTTCCATGCTTCACGATAAGAGCTTGGGAATTCATCGATCATCGGAAATGTTTCTCTCAAGATTTCTAGTAACACAGAAAACGAGTTGTTGCTCCAACGATACATGGACTTGATTTGAAGCAATCTGAGTATGAATGACATTAACGATTTCTCACAACCAGGATATAACTTGTGACTAGCATCTTGCAACAGCTTATAAAAATTTCTAGTTTCTTTGTCAAGCTCTACATTTTCAGCTTCATCAAAGAATACAATATTAGGATTGTCCTTCGGGACACCGAAGGCCTCATAAGCCATCCCTTCCAAGTCATCTCCTTCATACCCTTGATCTTCTTCATCTTCTTCTTCGTTTGAATTCAAATGACTCAAATAGAAAGATTCCTCTCCATGATGTACCCAATTTGAATAGGTCACGAGAAACCCATACATCATTATATGTTCATAAACACCTCTCCGATTTCCATGAATTAAATTTTGACAACGAGTACAAGGACACTTAATCACCTCACCCCTCTTCTTAGTAGTGTACGCATATTCAAGGAAAGCTTCAACTCCTTTTTTGTAATCAGGATGCATGTGATTTCTAATTTTAATCCAACTTCTATCCATGGACATAAAAAATAAATCTGACAATAGAAGAGTGTTTTTCAGATATAAAAAATAAAACTCATTAGCTAATGATAAGTATAGTATACTACTTTAAGAAAAAACAATGATTCAATATAAGCTGAAAAAGGCTGAAATTAAGTTTGCACCTGAAAAAGCCTGAAATTAAGTATACATTTACTCTTAGAGTAAATGTATGTATATAGACACTAGCACGGAAGTAAATGTATGTATGTAGTAAACATTAGTCAGGTAGCAAGTTATATATAGTACAGAGTGAGCAAGAAAAAGCTATTAATAATATACATACCTCTAAAGTCTAAAATCTAAATACATACCTTATATTGTGATTTTGAGCTTTAGTTTTTCGAGTCAAGCTCGAATCGATCTTCAAAAGTCATCAAAAAAAAAATAAATAGTGAATTGCAATTCAAAAGTCATCAAAAAAAAATCTAAATACATACCTTATACGAAGAAGAATGCAAAACTAAGACAATTCTATCGGACCAACAGTGTATAATATATCATGGGACAATTGCAATTCATAATATTTTGAGAAAATTGGAGCCAAAAGTACAATTAGATCATAAAGTACGGGATCAAAAATACAATTCATAAAGTACTGCAAAACAATTACCTAGTTAGAATGAATACGGAACAATAATTTTCACCTCTTCTGCAACAATAATTTAAAAATCAAAGTAGACTTTGAACTTCAAACAAGGTAATCAAGAAGCATGTGCAGTTTTACAATGTTGAAGGTAAGAGACACATCAAATTAAATGAAACTGTAAAGCACACACAATTAATTTTTAAATCAATCAACACAAACTCTTTAATCTCTATGACTCTATACATTAATTCCTTAAAAAGCTCTTCAGCTACACCATCACACATTCAATGCCCATTAAAATTATTCGAAATGCTGCTATATCTACGGGCAGAATTAGTGCTTCTGTACATACCCAAACGACTTAATTGCTCTATATATAATTATATATATATAATACAGAGGGAATTGTAAAACTGCCCTTTTGGAAAGTTTAAATTGTAAAAATGCCATCCAGGGGCCTTTTTACTGTAGGAGTGGTATTTGCAATATTGCCTTTTATTTCCTTAGCTTTCATTTTAGTATTCTTTGTTTGTTATTTTACTTTCTATATGATATATTAATTTTTGCTTATGCAATTCATGTTCGAAATCGGTTTTTCGTCTTTCTAATATATTTATTTTGAATTCTATTATGTCTGGGGCATAAGATTGAAGCCTTAGAAATTGTGCGTAGGCTAAAATAGCTTTATTATGTTCAATTTCTTTATTTATTCTTTGTAATTTCTCTTGTATTTTCTCTATTTTCTCCAGTTTCGTTACTCAGCTCTGATACCAAAAATTGGTCAGAGGCAGCGGATGTTTGATTTTTATTAGAAATTTTTTCTTTAGTAGAATAATTACATGTTGTGCATGAATCTTTAGCTTCTTTAATCATTTTTCTTATAATCTTTTCGTTTATTTTATACATTTTAGTACTAAGAGATGTAGTTCTTAAATAATTTAATCTTTCTTCGTAATGTTTAATTAAATTTGATACTTCTTCGCAACTTTTTTCTTGATTATTATTCATAATTTTTCTTCTAAATATTTAGTTAAATCTGAAATTTTATTTTCTAACTTCTTATATTCGTTTTCTTCTTCCTTTTCAGGTTTTATAAGATTTTTTGGCTGTTCTAGAGGTAGCTGTTTTAGATAAGAAGGTCTAAATGATATCGATCGTCTAATTTGATCACTCGTTCCTTCCATTGTTATGTTTTTTATTGGTAATTTTTTAACTTGTACTATTCCTTCAAATAATTTATCTAAATAAATAGATTCTTGATCGAGAAAACTTATACTATGATGGCTATTTGTTAGAGCATATTCTACCATATACGTTAAACTAAATGGTTGATCTCCTTCTTCCATTAATTTTTCTCTTGCAAATTTGTATCCTAAACAAATACTGTTATCTAAATTCTTTGTTGATAAAGGAATAGCATATTTAATTCCTAAATTAAATTTCAATGTTTTATATGCTAGATTTCCCATTGTTAAACCCAAAACTGAATCTTGAATGTCTTTTATTCTTCGATCGTAGGCTATTAAGGCTATTGGTGAATCAATTCCTTCTTTGAAAGTTGATTTTATTAATACTTGTACGGTAGCAATTTGAATATATCCTATTTTATTTCTGTCTTCTTTATTTTTAATTTTTTCTATTCTGGCTGCTATTTGCTCACTATCAATTATAGGAATTACAATAGTTCCTCTAGTACTTTTTATATCTATTGGTACTTCTTGAGAGAATAAACCGTGATAAACGATATTTTTTCGTTTTAATTTTTCAAATATTGATGTATTAAAGTGTTGTCCTTCCTTAAGATCTAGTTTTGCTTTCTTAGTTTTCTCTATCTTATGTTCAATAATTGATTGTGCTGAAAATATTCCAAAGGTTCCTTCTTGTTCTAATAATTGTATATGCCTATCGAATTCTTCTACTGATGAGTTCATAGTGGCAAATTCATTTCGTAACTAGGTAACTTTATTCTTGGAATTTTCACTCCTTGTAATTGTAGATGTTGTGAATGAATTTCATAGTTTAATTGTTCTAAAAAATCAATTCCTAATAATATATCAGCTCCTACATTGCATTCATCTATATATATGGTAAGATTGAATTTTAATTCTTCATGAAATAGAAGTTCTATAGTAGTTTTCTTATTACATATCTTTTCTCCTTTTACAGTTTCTACAATAACTGGTGGTGCTTCAGATCTAGTTACTGCATATTTTGGATGAACATGTGATATAGATGCTCCTGTATCTATGAGTACTGAAACAATTCGTGATTTATTTAAAACTCCTAATATATGATATTGTAAAAATGGATTCTTCGAAACTTAATCTAAATCATACATACCTGTTATGTCTTGGTTGATCTTGACCTTGGAGTTTCTTTGCTGGTGGTATTTGAATTCCTCAGTAGTAATATTTGTTGATTTCTTTTTAATTAAAATCCTATTCAGAAGTTAAAAAACTTCAAGATTTTTTGTTTATTGAGAGAAGAAATCTTAGAAACAAAGTTCTAATTGATTTTCGCACACCTTACAACTGAAGTAGATCACATTATTTATAGGAGGGGGAATATATCTTCCACCACTCATCCAGATCACTTAAGGTGATAAGGATTTATTTAGGGCCTACAGAACAGTCTATTTACATAATGGTGTTTACATAATGGCCTATTCTAGATTCCACTTCTGATTTAAAAGTAAAATGTTACATAATTACTCCCACTTATTTTCCTTGCCGACACCTTTTTCTTTTGTCTTCTTCTCTTATTTTCTTCCGCTAGTTTCTAACCTTTAATTATTTTCTTCTCTTATTTTCTTCCTCTAATTTCTAATCTTCAATTATTCTTCTTTTGTCTTCTTCTTCAGTCTCTCCTTCACTGGACTGGTCCATACAGTGGTCGCATTTGTGTGCTTTGAAAACTTTCAGTGTTTCACATAATTGAAGTTTTTCTTCCACAGATAATTTGGTGAATACTCCTTGGATTTTCATTACATCGTCTTCAAAGTCCATAAATGTTTTGAATTCATCGCCTCTAATTTTATCCTTAAAATTTGAATAAATCATTGTGTTTTCATTTTTGTAATTTATCTTTATTTTTGATTCTTCGGTTAATCGTTGTAGCATAGAAACAACTCCATGGACTAATCCGGCATTTATAAGTTGATGACTTCCTTTGTCTTCCTTAACTGGTTGGTCACGAATTGGATACGTTCCGTTAGATATTCCCATGTAAATAAGCGAATATGCTGGTACTTGTACTTCGTCTTTTTCATTAAAATAGGGATATGAGCTGTATATTTTTTAGTATACTTCTCTATCCTTTCCAAAGTACCTTCGATAATTTTTTACTGTCTGTTGAATCCCTTGACTGAATTCTTGAAGTATTGTGTTGCTTTCGTCGATGTATATTGTGTCAATTAATCCATATTGGAAGAATTTGTACGTCATTAATGGACTTGCTCCACTAATAATAACTGCTTTGGGTCCTGAGAATATTCTTTTCTCTGTTGGATAGCATTTCTAGATGTTCCTGAAAATCTTTTTTACTTAGTTGCTTAAGTTGGATGTGTTCCTGCCTTGTAGGTACCTGTGTGAGCCTTGTTATTTTGCCAAGTATCTTCATTGAAGAGGATGGTTGATCTGTCATTGTTGTTTTTGGGCTGACTAATGCTGATTTAAATGGTTGAGCTTTAACTTCTCCTTCAGAGATTGCCTTGTTTTCTTCGACTGCAAGTTTTGCTTCTGCGAAAGTTTTGTACGCCTTGTGAATAATTCCTTTGTGACCGTTGATAAACAGTGATGCTTTATGCCATTCGTCAAAGATTGCTCCTTTGGCTGGTCCATTGAAGATGACATAATACTTTTTTGATGAAGATGTTTCCTGAATTTTAATTTCTGCGGGAACTTCTACTTTTGTTTTTTGTTCGTCCACCACGCTTAGCATGCTAAACTCTGATGGTTTGTATGTTGCGTCTAGTGATAGTATAGCTTTTTCCAATTCTTGTAATTCACGAACTTTTACTTCAATGTTACCTTTTATTTGTTTCGCTTGGTTCTTTAGTGTTGCAATTGCTCCTTCCATTAGTTATTGTTTCCTGTTGCAAACTCTCTTGTTAATGTATCTGCAATAATATTATTACTACTTTTTATATATTTTATTTTTGCTGGGTATCTGCTTAATTCAAGCTGCCATCTTATTAACCGTCCTTGGTTATAATTGGCTTGCAACTTGTATCTAATGAATCCTGTTAAATATGTTGAATCCGTTCTAAGTTCAAATTCCTTTGGTAACAGATCAATTCTCCACTTCTTGAATGTTCGTAAACATGCTAATGTTTCTTTTTCATGTATTGGATACCTTTTTTCTGTTTCGGAAAACGTTCCGGATATATACCTGCATAATATTTCGGGACTTTTATTTGTTGCTTTTTCTATGAATAGTTTATCAGTATCATGTGTACTTTTGCTCGTAGAGCTGATTTCATTGTTTAAGTTGTATACCTCTGCTCCTTTAATTTCTTCACTTTCTTGCGTTTTCCTTGTATACATTTCATACATCCTGACCATACTTCATCGGAGGCATCAGTTTCGATAATTAAATAGTCATTAGAGGTCGGATTATATAATTTTGGTAAATTTTTTGAAATATGCTTTATTTTTTCAACTATTTTACTATCTTCATCTTCCCAAAACCATTGTTTTTTAGTACTTATTTTTTCTTGCAATTTCTTCTTTTCCTTAGCACATCTTTTAAATATCCTAACTCAGATATGTAATTTAGACATCCAAGAAACCTTTGTAGTTGTTTTCTATCTTCTATTTTATTTGGAAATAAGTGTAATTTTTCTAAAACATGTTTTTGTAATTCTATTTCTCCATTTGATTTTATTATTGTCCCTAAAAACTCAATTTCTTGTTTTGCAATTTGTGCCTTTTTTCTACTTAGGACTAAACCTTTTTGTTTACATCTTTCAAGTACAATTGCTACTTTCCTTAAATGGTCTTCTTTAGAACTATTGCTAAAGATCAAAATATCATCTATGTATACAAGACATATTTCCTCTAATCCTTCCAAATTTTTACTCATATATCTTTGAAAAATTCCGAGTGCTTGTTTTAACCCGAATGGTAATACGTTCCATTCATAATGTTTTTCAGGGGGACAAGTAAATGCGGTTAATGGTTTTGTATTTTCATGTAACCTTAATTGATAATACCCAGATTTAGCGTCTAAAGAGCTAAACCAAGTCATTCCTTTTATTTTTTCCATTATTGAATCTCTTCGAGGTAATTTATGTGCGTCTCCTATAGTAGCATCATTCAATTTTTTGTAATTTATTACCATTCTTCTTTTTCCTCGCTTTATTTCATTATGATTTTCTACATAAAATGCTGGAGCAGCATGTCTACTTTTACTTTCTCTTATTAATTTTTTATCTAATAATTCTCTACAATCTCTTGTAAATTCTTCTATATCTCTTTTTGAATAGGGTATCCTATTTGGAACATTTACTTCTTGTTTTGGATCTTTTAATTCTATAACAATTTGTTCTTCATTAATATTTATTTTTACATCTAGAGGATCTTCTGAGCAAGTTTCTTCTAAAAGATTTTCTATTTTTTGCTCAATACTTGTCTTACCATTTTCTTTCATATGAAATAATGTTTCGTTAAGAACATGTAATATTTTTAACCTTGTTCGTTCGAAGTTGTCTATGATTAGAATTTTTATCATTCTTCCTATTGGTGCCTTTAACTCTATGTATTCTAACCATTGTATAAAAGGATGGTATAATCTAAGAAAATTATTTCCTAAGATAATATCAAATCCTGATTCTTGTCTATATAGTGATGGTAACATAAATATATACGGAGTCTTTGATTTGTCTAAAATTTTTATTTTATTAAAATAGCTCGCTAATTCTATTTTATGTGTACTTCCATCTGCTATCATAATTCTTACTGGTCTTTCTGTTACTCTCCAGACTAATCCTTTTATATTTTTGGAAGCAAAACTAATACTTGCTCCCGTATCAATATAAGCTGAATAATAGTAACCTTTTATTTCTATTTTTATGAAGGTAGAATTTGGGTTTCTTCTATTCTGATTCTGCAGATGGTTCTGCTTCATTTTCTGTTTCGTAATCTGAATCAGTTAGTAAAACATATATATCTTCAATATCTGATATATCTGATTCAATTGGTTCTAAACTTCTTAATTCTGCAACTTTTAGAATTTCTTTTTGTTCTTTGTTTTTTCTTTTTGGGCATTCATTTGCATAATGACCTTCTTCTTTACACAACCAACATTTACATTTCTTTTTTCCTTCTGGACAATATTTTTTATTTTGCTTTCGTCTAAAAAATCGTTCTGGTTTTTTATAAAATTCTTCTTTAAATTTTCGAAAAGGTCGTTTCTTCCATTTATACTTTTTATTATAGTATTTATTTTTATGATATTTCTTTTTATTTTTAACTTCTTTGTTTTCTCTACAACCGTATTGTTGTGGTACTCCCGGATTACCTTCACAACAAACTTTGCTAACTTGTTTTACTAATTTCTTTTCGTTCTGTTGTATACATTTTTCTATTATATATTGTCGTCCTACAAGAACTGCTCCTCCTATACTATCTACTATAGTTCCATTTTTTACTCCTTCATTAAATTTGTTCAAACAAATTTTATTTATTGGGTATGGTAGCTTTATTAGTAATAATTTGTGCATATTTACTCGATTTTCTTTCTTTATTTTATAAAATTTTTTTGAAAACTCACAAACATAATTCTCGTAGTAACACATATCACAAATAGTCATACTATTTATATGCCAGGTTGCTATTTCATTTTGTTTTTCTGTTACCTTTTCTGCATAATTTGTTTGGTCTTGGCCAACAAATTCTTTCCATATAAGTGCTATTACTGACCAATAAAATTTTTCTACATTATTTTGACTTGCTTCTTTTAATTCGCTAATATCTTTGTAATCACTTAAATATTGATACACCTTTCCTTTTGTTTCAAATAACATATAATTCCATATATTATCCATTGAGGCGTTTTTAAATATGTCATCTGATTGTAGAATTAAGTTTACCTGATTTGCCCATTCTTGTATTAAAGCTTCTGCATTTATGGTACAATCTATATCTAAAATTCCTTGTTTTATTTGTTGTAAACGGGGTGTATATTCATCTGGTAGTTTTCGGAATCCTCCTTGTTTTCTTTGGTAAAAGCCACTTTGTTCTCTAAGGTTTTCTGGATCAACATCGATCCATTCAAACCTACTAGACTTTCGCTTTTTATTATTTTCATTATCTTCTTGTTCCTCTTTTACTTGACTACCTTCTCCTTTTTCCATATATGCAGGGATAGAATCATCTGACTCATACCCGTAAATTACTTCATTATTATTTGTAAAACTCGTTTGTTTTTTCCCTTGCTCTTTTTCAATTATATTTAATTGATCAATCATATTTCTAATCTCTTCTACTTGTTCTTCCATTATTTAGGTAAATTTTCTTGGAGGTGAAATTTGTTGAATTTGTTTATCAGATATTGTTTCCGTTTTGCATTTTTTAATTATCTCTATTTCATGAACTAAATGTCCCAACTGTTTTTGTATAATAATTATATTTTCATGAACATCTTCTTGTTTTTTAGTGTAATTTATTAAATGCATTATCATGTCAGTGATATTATTTAATTGTGGGTCTAATGTATGATATAAATGAGGAAAATTATATCCATGAGAGCATTTATGTTCTTCTTTTATTAAACTATAAAATTCTTCTGGTAAATGTGTTCCTTGTAAATATTGTTCTGTCCAAATTTCATTATATAAAAATCTATGTTCTATTTTTTCTAAATAATTCTGATGACTGTCTTTAATAATCTCTTCTTTTTGTAATATTTTATTTATTATGATTAATTGATTTTTCAATTCTGCTACTTCTTCACTTATTCCCATTAATTATGGGTCTTTTATTCTTTTCTAAAGGGCTTCTTTTGAAAATAAGGTTGGTATGAGTATATTGCATCGATGGCATTTTTCTAATTTTAATGTTTGGGGATGGCATTTAGCCAAATTTCCCTATAATACACAATACATAAATATTAATTGCTCTATATGTATTTATCCCCAAGTACCGGCAGAATTAGTGCTTCTGTACATACTCAAACTATTGCTCTATATGTATTTATCCCCAAGTACGGGCAGAATTAGTGCTTCTGTACATACTCAAACTACTTAATTGCTCTATATATAATTATATATATAATACACAATATATAAATATTAATTGCTCTATATGTATTTTATCCCCAAGTAAATTCATGAATAATAAATACATAAATGGGCAAGTGAGGAATTAATTACCTTTAAGCTGAGGTTCTCAAGAGTTTGGGGGAAAATGAGAGTTGATTGCTTCCATTCTTTGACTTCTTCTACGGATTCAAGTAGATGAAGAAGAGATATGCTTAACAGGAGCAATTAGCGGAAGATTCTTCTACGGGTTGATTTGATTTGTGAATTAGTGGAAGATTTTTTCAATTTGGGGAAAATGTTAGGGTTTAGCGGAAGATTCTTCTACGGCCTGATTTGATTTGTGAATTAGCGGAAGATTTTTTCAATTTGGGGAAAATATTAAGGTTTTCTTAAAAGTGCTTCTCCTAACCAGTGTTTTTAAAATCGGACCGATCATTGAACCGGAAACTCTACTGGTTACTGGTTCGATCGGTTAGATCGGGTCGACCACTGGTTCGATCGGTATAACCGGTGCGACTTTATTATTATGTTATATTTTTTTATATATATTTTTATTATCTAAAATACAATTATAATTAAAAAAAATCATACTTTGTCAATATAATTTTTTTTTGTTTCATGCAAATAATCAAAATGTCTTAAACATTAAGATCAATGTCAAAAATATAAATCTCAAGTATCTCTAAAAAATACATACATTCAAAACAAGACAATAAAATTAAAAATTCATCTCATTTTCAAAGTTTTGGATTATTCATTTAGGTTCTATTGTTGTAAGTTGATATTTATATGGTAATTGAGATTTGCATAATTTCATACAAAAAATAATATTATTCACAATGATGAGAAAATGACTATGTACTTTTTTATGTGAAAAAAAGTGTAATATTGCATTATTTTGTTCCTCAGTGATTGTTAAAACACTAAAATAATTAATGTTATTTCAATTAAAATATATAAATGTAATCCTATTAAATGTTAAACAAGAGTTCAAATAAATAATAATAACAAAAAAAACTCTAAATTTAAAAAAAAAAAAAAATTTAAGTGAACCACTGGTTCACTGGTTTTACCGGTTTTGGGACTGGTTTTATCGGTTCACACTGGTTAATTTAAGAACTGGTTTTTAGGGGTAAACCGGATCGGATTGGGGACCGGTTAGCGGTTGAACCGGTTCAACCGGCCGGTCCGGTCCGGTTTTCAAAACAGTGCTCCTAACAATAGAATAAAAGAGAAAAAAAATGAAAGTAAAAGCGTATTACTAAGATTGAAAATAGGCATTCTCTTGCGCAGAGTGTACAACAGTATGGTGGAAATCCGGGGCTTGGTGGAGGCACATCCTGCGATTTACATCCTTCAGGATTCTAGGACAAGGATTCTGAGGGTTTAGGATTAGTCTAGTGTAAGCTTGTACACCTGGATTATCAAAAAAAAAAAAAAAGGCATTCTCTAAACGTACAACTTGAATTGCGCTGGGTCATGAAACTATACCCGCGCTTTAAAACCATTGAAAATGCGCCGGGAAATTGAAACTATTCCCGGTGCAAAATAAGCAAGGGAATGAGAAAAAAAGCACCGGGTATAACATTTATTCCCGGCAGGTACAAAATCGTCGGGAATAAAGTGCCGGAAAAACCATAAATTGTTGTAGTTAAGTAAAATGGGACTTATTAAGTATAAGTAGCATAGATTCATGCAAGAAAATTTCTTGCTAATGTATGCCACTGAAGAGAAATTCACTTAAATGGTATGGAACATAATTATTTTCTTCTTCTTATTTGAATTATTGCGAGATTCCCATAGAATAGTTTCAAGCACGCATAGTTGTTTGAGGCGCAAAGCGAGGCGATGCAAAAAGCGAGGGCTTTTTGGTGATAAGGCACTTGCATATAAGTTTTTCAGTATATATCAAATTATCAACAATAATTATAAAATTTAAGGCTTTTAAAGACAATATAATAAACGGGAAAATTGTTTTTTTGGTACCATAGGATAGGCTGACTTGCACTTTTTGTACCATTTGATATGAAAATGCAAATTTGGTACCATAGAATAGATTTTCATTGCAATTTTGGTACCAAACCTAATTTTTCCAAAGTTAATGGCAATTTACCCCCTACTAAATATATAATGTTCAATTTAACCCCTCGTGGTTTAAAAAAGAGCATTTTACCCCTTGAAATTTTGTAAAACTTTCACATCGCCTCCCTGATATTTTTATAGGCGGCACTTAATCCACTTTTATTATGATAATGTGATTTTTTACCCATTATGTTATGATAAATGTGGCAATTTACCCCCTATGTTAAATAAAAAATTTTGCATGCATACTCTCAATTTCGGCAAGTGAGTTACAATCTCCGGCTGAAGGGGGTAAATTGCTTCATTAAAATTTTACAGGGGGTAAATTGATTTTTTTCAAATTATAGAGGGATAAATTGAACATTATGCATTTCAGAGGGGGTAAATTGCCATTAACTTTGTAGAAAAATTGGGTTTGGTACCAAAATTGCAATGAAAACATATCCTATGATACCAAATTTGTATTTTCATATCCAATGGTACCCAAAGTGCAAATCAGCCTATCCTATGATACCAAAATAACAATTTTCCCTATAATAAACATATTCAATTGTATTAGACGATATATGGAGTATCAAGGCCTAGGAAGAGATAAGTAGGTTCCTCCCTGACAACGGTAACAAAAGTAGGATAGTGATGACTACTAGGCTCTCTGATTTGGCCCCTGGACTTGGTTCTTCATATGAAATGAAGTTTCTAGATTATGCTGTGAGTTGGAACTTACTCTCTGAGAAGATATTTGGCAAACATGTTTGTCCTCCTGAACTGGAGGAAATTGGAAGGATAATTGCTAAAAATTGTAGAGGACTTCCCTTGGCAATCGCTGTGATTGGTGGGCTCCTGAAAGTGTCTGACAAGACACGAGAATATTGGAGTGAAGTTGCAAATGATGTGAGCTCTATCGTTAATGAAGTAAATAATGAGGAATGTCTGGGGATATTATCTCTAAGTTACAATTAGTTGCCCATTCAATTGAAACCACTTTTCCTCTACATGGCAATTTTCCCAGAGGATTCTGAAGTTCGAGTCTCCAGACTCATCAACTTATGGGTCTCAGAAGGATTCTTAAAACCACCATCACCGGATAAAACATTGGAAGAGGTTGCAGAAAAATATCTAAGTTTTTTAATGAAGTTTGGAGACTGGATCAAACTCCAGTCTCCATGCTTGGAGACTACACTTGGAGACTGGAGACTGGAGTTTGGAGACTAGAGTTTGGATACTAAGTTTGGAGACTAGAGTTTGGATACTAAGTTTAGGATTAGGGTTAGTTTAGGGTTAGGGTTAAATTAGGGTTAGATTAGGGTTAGTTTAGGATTTGGGTTAGGGTTAAATTAGGGTTAGTTTAGGGTTAGGGTAAATTTGTGATCAAAATGTACTAAGTTGTTATATTACGTAAGTGTTACTTCTCCTTTCGGTTCAAATCTTATAAAATCGATCAATATGTACTAAGTTGTGCTTTACATAAGATATAATGTTACCGTAAGTGTTACTTCTCCTTTCGGTTCATAAATTGTCGAAATCTTATAAAATCGATCAATATGTACTAAGTTGTTATATAACGTAAGATATAATGTTACCGTAAGTGTTACTTCTCCTTTCGGTTGATAAATTATCGAAATCTTATAAAATCGATCAATATGTACTAAGTTGGAGTCTGGAGATTGGAGACTGAAGTTTGGAGACTGGATCAAACTCCAGTCTCCATGCTTGGAGACTACACTTGGAGACTGGAGACTGGAGTTTGGAGACTAGAGTTTGGATACTAAGTTTGGAGACTGGAGTTTGGAGACTGGATCAAACTCCAGTCTCCAAGCGTGGAGACTGGAGACTCCAGTCTCCAGTCTGGATTACTCACCGCGGTGAGTTTAATGATCACCGCGGTGAGTTTAAATTTCACCGCGGTGTGTATTAAACTCACCACGGTGAGTTTTAGGCAGGGAGTTAACTTCAATTGAACTCTTGAAAATTTTGTTTATATATTTTTTCAATACATATTATTATACAATAAATAAATACATATTATTATACAAGAAATAAATATAGGAGAACAAATATATGTTAATAACTGTTGTTCACTAAAATTCAATTATTACAATAAATACGTGATCGGTAGCATGACAAATCGAGCACTAAGATTGACTTTCATTATTACTCGAATTTTGAAAACCTTGAGAACATTTAGCAGCGTTGTGACCGGTAGCATGACAAATCGAGCACTTGTATTTTTTCCTCAAATTTTCAAGCCGAGAAACATAACGTGACGATCTCGGCCTTCCACGAGTTCGTTTCTTCTCTGGAGGTAACACTACTCTCGCCTTGACATCCTCAGGAATGGTCCATTGGTCCTCAGATGGAACGGGTTGTATGAGTTCAAGATAAGCTTGACGCATGGAGTTGGTTTTGAAGTAATCGGAAGTAAGATCGTACACATACTTACCAACATCTCTTGGCCTCTCGCCCATTGCAGCTGCAACTGCATGCACGCACGGTACTTGATCAATTTGAAAGACACCGCAAGAACACTTTCTTTGATCTAAATCCACAATTCCAGACCATTCAGTAGATTCCACTTTCCAAATTGAACACCCCAATGGACATTTACACCACCTGTCTGCCATATCAAATCGCTTGTGTAGCTCTTCCTCCTTCGAATGGATAAATATATCACCACAGTCGAAAGCCTCCTTACGGCGCACTTGAAACCACCTTCCCATCATATCAATAATGAATTGAGCAGAGAACATATAGGATGACTTTTTGGCTCTTTGATTACACTATTAAGGACCTCGACGTTGTTAGACGTTATGACCTCATATCTGTTGACCCGAAAGTGGGCCCTTGCCCATTTAGAAAACTTCACCGTTTTCTCTAGCCAATCTGCAATTTCTGGCTTCTTAGCTTTCAAGTAACCAAAGTATTTTTCGAACTCAAACTTATTGTAAGCGGTAGCAGCTCTATAAAAATATCCGGTTACGCCCGCATTAGGATAATTTCTTTTCAAGTTTTCCTTGAGGTGCCAATAACAAAAGCCATGGTCCGCTAAAGGGTAAACAGTCTCAAGCGCGGGTATAATCGATGTGCCCCTGTCCGAAACAATAACCAGATCTTCACTGTCTGGTATGATATTTCTCAACTGCTCAAGGAACCAAATACAACTCGCTTTGTCCTCGGCATCAGCTACCCCCCATGCAATCGGGTAACAACGACAGTCACCGTCCGGCGCACTTGCAATTAGAACGGTTCCTTTATATTTATTTTCCATAAGTGTTGCATCAATTACAATGATATCTCTTACGTGATGAAATCCTCTAATCACCGCTCCTAAAGCCATGAAGAAATATTTAAATTTATTTTCTGAGTCTGTATGGATGCGAGTTACCGTACCAGGATTCATTTGCTCAATCATGTAAGCATAGGAGGGAAGCTTGGAAAAATTTTCTTCGAAAGTACCCCTAACAAAATCTTGAGCAAATTTTTTCCCCCTATAAGCTTTATCGTAGTTAATGCAAAGACCTTCTTCCTCACGCATGAAATTTATCAGTGCTTCAGGTTTTGGAGGATTCGTGGAATTCAAGAATAGTCCATTCGTCCGGTTACCAATGTATCTAGCCGATACTTGTCTATGATTGGCACCTCTGTCCATCAGTCCACAAGTGTGAATATTATAATATGACGCAATAATAAATTCAACACCATACTTATCCTTCTTCGCATATAGTCGCCATGGACAATTATCTGTCAAACACCGGACTCTCTTCCTTTCGGGTAAGACTTTTCACCTTTAAATGAAAATGGTTATCTCTAGCAAGTTTGCCAATTTTTTCATCAAAATCTTCTTTGTTCTTAAACTGCTGGCCAATTGTCCAACCCGATCCATCATTCCTCCCCTCATTGGAATTTGATCCATGACTAGATGGTTCGTAAAATTCTGGCGCTTAACCATAAACACTAGGTGGCTCGTCATAATTTGGATGATGATCATAACCATGTACATCACCACCTACATCAGGACCTCTATCTCCACATTCATCACCACCTACATCAGGACCTCTATCACCACATTCATCACCACCTACATCAGGACCTCTATCTCCACATTCATCACCACCTACATCAGGACCTATATCACCACATTCATCACCACCTATATCATAACCTGCATCACCACTTGCATCACCACCTTCATTGTCATTGTATTCTATGGCACAAGGAATAAGTTCAGGAGTGCGACGATTAGGATCGAGCGTCCAGGGGCTATGTTCATCTTCCTGAGCTGGAGATAATGTTGGATTTGAGCCAATGATCGTTTCAATTGCATTATTAGTATCATCACATGGACTTGATCCTTCCATCACACATCCATCAAAGTTACGATTGAAACTAGCTCGGTCATGTATATTTCTTCTTTTAGCCCGAACTATAAGTTTCCTCACAGTCGTCTCTCTCCTCGGAGTTTCTTCTATCCTTGGAGTTTCTTCTATCCTTGGAGCTTCTATCATTAGAGTTTCTTCTATTCTCGGATCCCAAATCACGTACAAATTATATTCATCCAAATTTCGGACATGGTACTTTGTTATCTCCCAGTGAGATTCATCTAATATAATCACTACCTTGTCCCCAGCTGCCGCACCACATTGGCGATATATCTCAACATTATTCAAATGCCGATCTAAATCGAACTTTTTGCATATTTTGTCAACTAGTTCCCCAAACGAAATTGTCCTATCCACCAAGAATGTTTGCACAAATTTACTATGACCAAATTTACTATAATCACTATATTCCAATTTTCCATGCGTATCGGGTTTAAATTCACCACCGTACCAAATATAAAGTATAATTTTGTCCATTCCTACAAGTAAATAACTAAAATTAACTCACAAATTATCTTAATACAAAAAGCATTTAAAATTCAACCAAATATATTATTTTGATTTTTGACGTTTGTCATACCAAACTCCAGTCTCCAGTATGAATGGACACATTGAAGACCAAACTCTAGTCTCCGGAGACTCCAATTGAAGACTGGAGACTGGAGTTTAGTCTCCAGTCTCCGGAGACTGGAGACTGGAGTTTGGTCCAGTCTCCAGTCTCCGGAGACTGGAGACTGGAGTAGACTGGAGTGTATAGGGGCAACAAATCTCACCGCGGTGAGTTTATACACTCACCGCGGTGAGACATACACTCACCGCGGTGAGTTTATATACTCACCGCGGTGAGGGTAGCGGTGAGACTTATATGCGAAATGTACCAGTATTTTTTTTTTCCGCTTTTTGCCCGTAAAACACCCAAAAAATCACTTCAAAATTAAATCAACTTGCAAATACTAACCTTATATGTTCTTGTTCTTCCTTTCTCTCTTTGATTTGAGGGAATGTGTGTGAAAATTTAAAATTTTGGGAGAGAAATTTGATAGGGTTTTGTGGACGGGAAGAAAAATCTGTTCTGAAGGTTTGATTTGGGTTTGATTTTAATTTTTTGAAAGTATTGGGGTATTTGTTTAGATTGTTGTTTAATTAGGGAGATTTAATTAAGTTAATTATGTATCCTAATTAAACCGATGGCATTCTTACAATTTTAATTTTTTTAATGGCATTTATCCTATTTAACAAAGCTGTAAGGGCATTTTAACAATTCCCTCGAGGAATTAATTACCTTTAAGCGAGGTTCTCAAGAGTTTGGGGGAAAATGAGAGTTGATTGCTTCCATTCTTTGACTTCTTCTACGGATTCAAGTAGATGAAGAAGAGATATGCTTAACAGGAGCAATTAGCGGCAGATTCTTCTACGGGTTGATTTGATTTGTGAATTATTGGAAGATTTTTTCAATTTGGGGAAAATGTTAGGGTTTAGCGGAAGATTCTTCTATGGGCTGATTTGATTTGTGAATTAGCGGAAGATTTTTTCAATTTAGGGAAAATGTTAAGGTTTTCTTAAAAATAGCTTCTCCCTTAACAATAGAATAAAAGAGAAAAAAAATGAAAGTAAAAGTGTATTACTAAGATTGAAAATAGGCATTCTCTAAACGTACTAACTTGAATTGCGCTGGGTACCATGAAACTATATCCGCACTTTTGAAACCATTGAAAATGCGCCGGGAAATTGAAACTATTCCCGGCGCAAAATAAGCAAGGGGAATGAGAAAAAAAGCGCCGGGTATAACATTTATTCTCGACAGGTACAAAAGCGTCGGGAATAAAGTGCCGGAAAAACCATAAATTGTTGTAGTTAAGTAAAATGGGACTTATTAAGTATAAGTAGCATAGATTCATGCAAGAAAATTTCTTGCTAATGTATGCCACTGAAGAGAAATTCACTTAAATGGTATGGAACGGAATTATTTTCTTCTTCTTATTTGAAATATTGCGAGATTCCCATAGAATAGTTTCAAGCACGCATAGTTGTTTGAGGCGCAAGGCGAGGCGATGCAAAAAGCGAGGGCTTTTTGGGGATAAGGCACTTGCATATAAGTTTTTCAGCATATATCAAATTATCAACAATAATTATAAAATTTAAGGCTTTTAAAGACAATATAATAAACGGGAAAATTGCTTTTTTGGTACCATAGGATAGGCTGACTTGCACTTTTGGTACCATTGGATATGAAAATGCAAATTTGGTACCATAGGATAGATTTTCATTGCAATTTTGGTACCAAACCTAATTTTTCTAAAAAGTTAATGGCAATTTACCCCCTACTAAATACATAATATTCAATTTAACCCCTCGTGGTTTAAAAAAGAGCATTTTACCCCTTGAAATTTTGTAAAACTTTCACATCGCCTCCCTGATATTTTTATAGGCGGCACTTAATCGACTTTTATTATGATAATGTAATTTTTTACCCATTATGTTATGATAAATGTGGCAATTTACCCCCTATGTTAAATAAAAAAGTTTGCATGCATACTCTCAATTTCGGCAAGTGAGTTACAATCTCCGGCTGAAGGGGGTAAATTGCTTCATTAAAATTTTATAGGGGGTAAATTGATTTTTTTCAAATTATAGAGGGATAAATTGGACATTATGCATTTCATAGGGGGTAAATTGCCATTAACTTTGTAGAAAAATTGGGTTTGGTACCAAAATTGCAATGAAAACATATCCTATGATACCATATTTGTATTTTCGTATCCAATGGTACCAAAAGTGCAAATCAGCCTATCATATGATACCAAAAAAACAATTTTCCCTATAATAAATATATTCAATATTCATTATGCAACATCCCGAAACCAAATTTAATTGTCATGTGTAGTATGTAAATAATTTAAGTATGTTATAAGTATAAGTGTAAAGCAAATTAAGTAAAATTAATTAAATGTATCTTATATAATTACTTAACTAGTTGAATAGAAAATATTCTTTAAATATGACTTAAAAGAAATATTCTGAAAATGGTCAATGCACTATTACTTGCCATGTGCCAACATTCTCTACTTGCCAAGTGCCAACCTTCTCAAATAATTAGAAAGATTATATTATAAATTTTATACATATTCATAAATATAAGTGAAGATTCATAAATAACTTCTCTAGACACTAAGGTGGAGGTGGGAGCAGGCAGCCGGCGGTGCGGTTGATGGCAGCGGAAAGCGGCGGCAGCTCGGGTGAGAGACAGGATTGGGGTTAGGGTTTAGTAGAGAAAGAGTGGGAATATAAAGCGAGTCCAAGAGAGAGATTGATTCTTGAAAAAATTAGGAATTTTTTTTAATTAAAGTCAACTGACTTAAATTTTTTTTTTAAAAAAGCTAGGCCTTGGAAGAGCTTTTGGGGGCAGGCGTAGCGGGCAAATACCTCAGTCTTTCAATTAAAATATTATTTAATAATATATACTCGTGTATTAAGTAAGAGTAGTCTATTCATATGTGTTTCAGTAATCTAAATATTTTATATGTCAAGCTATTTTTGTCTATATTAACAAACTCGATATAAGCCCGATTTAGATCCGAAACTCAAAAAATTACATGGAGTTTGAGCCTATAGATATGAAGCCCGAAAGTATTTGAGTTCGAGCTATATAAAACTCGGCTCACAAGACCCGATTGACAGTCCTAAGTCCGCACGTGACTGTTATCTCGTCTTTTGGAGTGAAAATCATCACGTGATAATGTGAGGGCAACATTATAATTTTCCTTCCAAAGATGAAATAATGTGATTTTTTTCCTTAAAAAATAAAGGAAACGTGATTATTTTTCGTTCAAAAGACGAAATAATGGTCACGTGCGGTGTACGTGGCCAATTTTGTCCATATTCAATCAATTATTTCACAGTTGTATTAATATTGCAACCAGACTTTAAGTTGTGGTACTAGATGTGCATTTACATACCTAGTGATACCAAGATTGCAAAGTGTCATATTGTATAGTTCCAAATATTTTTTTTTCTTATTTGTGCTACTTATTTTAATCGAGAAAGTATTACGTGCTACTGCTACACCATATCACCAATGACACATTGTGTAGCACATCAATGACAGTTATACATGTGGATATGATTTACATCAGCCATGTTCTAGCTCATTTTCCTTATATGAAGATTTTGAAAATTTAGAACATGGCTGATGTAGAATCATATCCACATGTATAAATATTATTATTGTATTGCACTATGTGTCACTTATGATGTTGTGCAACAGTTGCACTAAATAATCTCTTTTTTAATTTTATACTAGTAAAATCTATTTGGTACACTCGGTGAATAAATTGGTACACAAATGGTGGGAATTAGAGTAAAAGGTTTGAACCAATATGGAAATGGTCTTGCATGGGTTAGGGGTTCAATGATAGGAAAAAGTGGTTTTGGTTCTGTTTATTTAGCAACTCTGAAGATTTCGAGATCAAGATACAGCTATTATCCATCTATAATGGCCAATAAATCCGCCTTCTGCTTCGGCATCAATTCAGAAGGAGAGAATAGTTTTTAGTGATCTCCAAGGTTGTCCTGATCAGCGGCAGTGAATTGCTTGAGTTTGAAGCTAAGGAATATACAAGGTCTATCCTTAGAGGCTTAGATCATATTCATACCACTGGCTATGTTCACTGTGATCTGAAGCCTGATAATATATTGCTCGTGCGCGCTCCTAATGACAGTAATGAATTTCAGGCAAAGATTGGAGCTTTTGGACTGGCAAAAAGGGCAGAAGTACAGAGCAAGAAGAGGAGATTGGAGCCATATTGGAGGGGTACCCCTATGTACTTATCACCCGAGGCTGTGGTTGATATGGTGCAGGAGGCTCCTTGCGATATTTGGGCACACAAATATTTCTACAGTGATATACATAAAACAAGAAATTCAGCCAACTCTTGATATTCTCGATTGCCTTCTCAATAATATTCTACAGTGATATATTTCTAAATTATGTTTTTAATGTGTCGTTAATCTATTTATAAATGAAAAAAGAATGTCTATTTATAGATAGGTAATCACTATTTAGGAATAGCCACAACTCTTTATACACAACTCTTTAATTAAAAGGTTGTGTCTATCTAATATTTATTTATTTAATTAATTTTGAATTATTCTAGTTAGTTAAATAACTAACAATCCGTCACATGATTCAAAAATAACATAATGTAATAGGTGATATTGTTTTGTGGACTTGAACTTTCACTTAGTTTGAGGAATTCATAGTGAACTAGGTCTTGAACTACTCATTTGATACAAACTTCAACAAGCACACACATAGTACGAATTTTCTCAAGTTCTATCGGGGTAGCACAATTACGACCGTTCGCTAATATCTTGTTTCACGAGTGCTCTAGAGATAAGTCCAAATATCATAGATTGCGGCCCCACAATCATACTCGCATGGGTGAGCTTTTCAAGGATATTTTGCAACTCATATATCCCGCATAATTAGCTACGAATTCAAATTGTGTGATCTTATGTTTTTATGTAGATGGAATATATAAGCCCGATTTAGACCCAAAACTCGAGAAATTACATGGAGTTCGAGCCTATAGCTATAAAACCCGAAAGTATTTGAGTTCGAGCTATTTAAAACTCGGATCACAAGACCCGATAGACAGTCTTAAGTCCGCACGTGACTGTTATCTCGTCTTTTGAAGTGAAAATCATCACGTGATAACGTGAGGGCAACATTATAATTTTCCCTCCAAAGATTAAATAATGTGATATTTTTTCCTTAAAAAGTGAAGGAAACATAATTATTTTCCGTTCAAAAGAAGAAATAATGGTCACGTGCGGTGTACATGGCCAGTTTTGTCCATATTCGATCAATTACTTTACAGTTGTATGAACATTGCAATCAGACTTTAAGTTGTAGTACTCAATATGCATTTACGTATCCAGTGGTACTAAGATTGTAAAGTGTCATATTGTATAGCACTAATTATATATTTTTTCCTATTTGTGCTGCTTATTTTAATCGATAAAGTATTAAGTGCAACTGCTACACCACATCACCAATGACACGTGGTGTAGCACATCCATGATAGTTATACATGTGGATATAATTCACATCAGCTATGTTCTAGCTCATTTTCCTTATATGAAGATTTTGAATTTAGAACATGGCTGATGTAGAATCATATCCACATGTATAAATATTATTATTGTATTGCACTATGTGTCACTTATGATTTTGTGCAATAGTTGCACTAAATAATATCTTCTTTTAATTTATACTTAAAAACTATTTGGTACACTAGTGAATAAATGATGTGATGTAATGCAAGGAGGAGATTTCCTAAAATTTTAAGGAATGAAATGATTCTATAATTTCATCATACCTATATATTGATATGTAGAAAATATCTTGAATAAGATTATAGTTTTGTTACCTCATCAATCCAATCCTTATTTAATCTGGATAATCAAATTTCAAATATTTTTTCGTATTCAGTAAAGTTTTCACTTTTCAAAATGATAATAAATATTTTGTTCCTATGACAAATTTAAATAGTTACGTTACTTCATAATTTTTATTTTTTTTTTGTTTCCCAAGAGTTTCATTTCTTTTCAAGCTCGTCAGGCATATTAAATGGGAACCTCTTCACCTCTTTCAACAGGAATTCGAACATGGATTCGTTACTTTGTAATGACTAATCAGTACTTCCACTAAAACAATCGCACGTTGATTCTTCATAATTAATTTAACATCAATATAAACCGGAGCTTTTGATGAGCATAAAATTACTGTCAGAAGCAATTTACCAATAATGCTGATATAGTTTTTGTTTAATTAATCAAAATATAGAATTTAGGCATATTGGGTCTTTGTGCTCCTACTCCTACTAGGTACTGTGAACTGTTGTCATGGAATATTCTTCACTTTTAATAAATAAAAAAACTTCACAAATATGTAAAATATATTGAGCTGTAAAAATAAAATGGAATATCACACTGTCGTCATATATTATGAAATTAGTTCAATTTGGAATTTCCTGACATATTCAACCTGTTTCTAGTGATAGCCCTGACTATTGCCTCTTTTGGAATCCTATGTATCTATATTAGTAGGGCACATAGTAATTTAGATTAAATGAAAATATTATATAAAAATAATAATAAATGTACAAATTCAATAATTTTTGTGAAAAGATATAGAGCAGAAGACAAAAACACCCCTGTGTAATTTTAACTCCCAACCCTCCCTCTGTGTTTGGTTTTAAATACCACATTCATGATTCAACACGAATATAATTTTTTTTACTTTTGGTGGAATGACAAGATTACCCTATGTGTTTCTTTTTTCTTTAAATTTATTTATTCTTTTTGAAAAATTAAGTATATACTACTTGGGTCAAGTGTGGTATTTAAAATCAAACACAGAGGAGTTTTAGAGATTTAAAATGACACATGGGGGTTTTGGGGAGTTAGACAAAGGGAGTGTTTTTGTCTTTCGATGTCAGGGGTAAAATTGTCATATCAAAAGCAAAAAGTGAATAAATACTTGCAATTTTAGCGTTTGAAACACACTCTCTTTTATAAGGGGTGTATTTGACACTTACATGAGATCATAGGGATTTTTTAGAGTTAAAATAACATAGGAGACTTTTTTGGAGTTAGACAAAACATAGGAGGATGTTTTTGTCTTTTGCTTAAAAAATATATTTGTAAATTAATATTAAAATAGAAAAACAAAACTTGTAATGTTTCACACTAACACGGAACTCCAATTAATGACATGACGATTTCAAGCTAAATATATGTTACGTAATTGAATAACTTCTCAAAAAATGACAAATAATCAAGTAATTAATTGAACTAATTTTGTGATTAAATAAAGGGTAAAATACAGTTTCTCCCCTAAAGTATAGGGTGAGTATCAGTTACCCCCTAAAGTATCAATTGTAACACTTACCCCCCCCCCCCCTATTATAGTTTTGTAGTTTTATTACAAAAATAGCCCCGTCCCCTTACGTAAATAATGAATTTCTTTATTAAAATAAATTTGCCTCTTTGTTAATTATGAAACCATTCACCCACCTAATAACATTATGTTTTAATTTCTTTATTTTTTTTTGTTTCCTTAGGTTTTATGGTCTCGAATTTTTCTTTATTTTAATCAAATTTTTTTCTTTATTTCTGTTTTAATTTGTTTTCTTTATTTTATGTTTTAATTTTTTTTATTTCTCTCTTAATTTTTTTTATATATTTTTATGTTATTTGGTGATAATTATCTCATTTATATTCCCTACGAATTATTATTCAAATTGTTGATATTTTTCTTCAAATTATTTCTTGCAAAAGTCAAGTTTAATACTAAATAATATTATGCTTTAAGCATTCCTTTAAAAAAAATATATTTATTAATTATGAATTCATTCGTGCATCCATCAAACAATCTTATGTTTGAATTTCTTCATTTCTTTTGTTTCATTCGGTTACTAAGAAATTAGATGAAAATGAAGAAAATTTTTGAGTTCAAAAAAGGGAATGTAACAAAAGAAATGAAGAAAATAAAACAAATAATGTTGTTTGGTGGATGAACGAATTCATAATTAATAAAGATACAAACTTATTTTGATAAAGTAGAAATTATTATTTATGAAAGGGGTGAGTGTATTTTTGGAATAAATACTACAAAATTATAATAGAGGTCGGTAAGTGCGGGCAGACTAAGGTGCGGCCATATGTAACTGGCCGCATGTGCGGCCCCCCCCTTAAATAGCGCCACGTGGCGCGGTAACTAAGTGTCTATTTTTGTTAAGGTTGCACCGGTTATTAAATGTCCAATCTACCCTTTTCTTTTATTTTTAAATAAAAATCAAAATAATAACTTAAAATTGAAAAGTCGATTATATCCTTTTCAATTAACTTAAATTTAAAACACTTAAAACTTAATTACACAAAGACACTTATACCCTTTCACATAATAAACCTAAATCTATATCCGATTTATTTCCATGATTTAAAAACAAAATTAGGTTAAAACTAAATTTCATCTTCCAAGATTAAAACAAGCCAAGAAATTCAAAATTCCATGATTAAAAAAATCAATTACAAAAATTCAACTTCCACGATTAAGAACAGTAATTACTATTCAAAATTCATCTTGCACGATTAAGAAAACTAACTAGAAGTTCTTTCAAAATTTCTTAATTCCGCTAGATCATATATCCTATAAATCGTTGCTTCCAAAACTTACATTAACATTTTTTTTTCAAAAATAAGTTTGTTAACTTTACGATTTTATTAAATTTAGCTCACATGTTGAGTTTTTTGCACTGTTCACCAGGGATGAAAATATTCGTAAGAATGGATTTATGAACTTTCTAGTAATTAATATTCATATGTATTTAGAGAGAGAATTGCAACTGTGGTACGAAACTATATAGCGATTCCAACTTGTGGTACCATAAAAAATGAAGTTGATCAATTTGATACCGTAAATTGAGAAATTATATCACATTTGGTACCACCGTTAAATTTGGCGTTAACTGCTGACGTGACAGTTAAGTTTTATTGCAGAACTGATATCATTACTTATATTGACTGACAATTATACCCTTAACTTTTCAAGTTGTCAAAATAACACCATATCTTCAAATTTACTGATAATCTTAGTCCACATTGTTGTCCAATTTTAAAATTGGCTCGAATAAAACACTTGCGGACCAATTTAGAGATTTAACTTAATATATTTACATATGTATTTACCTAATATAATTTATAAATAATATTAACAAACCAAATAATATATGAACATAAATTCGATAAAATATTAATTAAATTTAAAATTTATATTATGATATGAATATATTTAATATTTATTAAAAAATTAATTATATATTATTAATAAAAGAATTATAAATTTTAAAAAAAAAACTTTTCCTACCCCTAACCCACCCACCCCCTAACCAACTTCCCCCCCCCCTCCCAACCCAAATCCCAGGCCGCCGGCGGCCTGGGTTCGTCCGGCCCAGGCCGCCGTCGGCCAGGGATCGTCCGTCCCAGGCCACCGCGGCCTGGGATCTATGCATTCTCTCTTTCTACGAGTAGTAGTAGAAGAAGTAGTACAAGGGCAGAAGCAAGAATGGGATGAATTGGAAATCGAAGAAAACAAAGGATTTTTTCTCTTTGCTGAAAAATCGCAGAAAATGGATGAAGTATTAGAAGCTCACTGTAAAACCATCAAACTGTTGGAAGCTGCCAATATAAATGACTAGTAGTAGAAGAAAAATTATCAACGCCCAGGCCACCGGCGGCCTGGGATTTGGGGGGGGGGGGGGGGGGGGGCGGTTCGTTGGGGGTAGGATGTAGAAGAAGGGTTTTTTTTTTTATTATAATTATTTTATTAATAGTAAATAATTTATTTTTTAATAAATATTATATATATTCATATCATTATAAATTTTTTTGATTTGCTTAATATTTTATCGAATTTATGTTCATTTATTATTTGGTTTGTTAATATTATTTATAAATTAAATTAGATAAATACATATGTAAATATATTAAGTTAAATCTCTAAATTGGTCCGCAAGTGTTTTATTCGAGCCGATTTTGAAATTGGGCAATAATGTGGACTAAAATTATCAATAAATTTGAAAATATGAGGTTATTTTGACAATTTGAAAAGTTAGGGGTATAATTGTCAGTCAATATAAGTAATGGTATCAATTATGCAATAAAACTTAACTGCCACGTCAGCAGTTAACGCCCAATTTTAACGTGGTATCAAATGTGATTCAATTTATTAAATTACGGTACCAAATTGATCAACTTCATTTTTTATGGTACCACAAGTTGGAATCGCTATATAGTTTGGTAACGCAAATGCAATTCTCTCTTTATTTAGATGAAAATATTCGAAAAAATTAATTATGAACAAATTATTAACTACTATTTTATTAAATAAAATTATTGGTGGTAAAATATTATCAATGTTACTTATTTTTATAAAATACTATGCATACATATAATTTTTTTTTAATTTATTGTCGAATACGGATCTCTTAACTAATATGATCGACCGAAATTTAAACTATTATCTAAGAAATTCGAACTTAATCGACCGAATAGAAATAAATAGTTGATACTTTAGGGAGATAAATCGAATATTTATCTCATGATCAATTATTTTTACTAGAAAATTTGAGTTAAGAATGAAATGATAGCAACAAAATTACAAATATGATAACATGATATCAACGCAATAATTAAAATTATAATAAACCTACAATATCAAACAAAAAAATAATTTTATTACTAATCACATATGTAAAAGAGAAATTATTGATAAATTTTGTCATTGAATTATATAAAAAAATAAAATAACTTGAAGTTTATGAAAAAAAATGACTTTCCTAATGAATTTGATACTTAAATATATTTATATAACTTATTATATATAAGAATTTTTTGTTTCTTGTTGATTTTGTTTAATTCAAAGTGAAAAATAGAAGAAGAGATGTGAGAGTATTGTTGAAGTTTAAAGGTCGCGGAAGAGAAATAAAAATCCATAATGTAAACTTTTTATTTTTATAAGTGAAACAGTGGTTCAATCGGTTCATTGGTTCATTGGTTCATTGGTTTTATCGGTTTTTGATCGGTTTTTTCGGTTCAAACTGGTCAGAAACAAAGCTAGTTTTAAAGGGTTAATTGGACCGAATTGACAACTAATTACCTGTTAAACCGGTCGAACCGACAGGTGCGGTTCGATTTTTAAAACACTGGACTTGAGTCCCACCAAAATTGATCATCTGTTATAATTTTCGTATTGAAAATATATATATATATATATATATATATAAACTTGGTCCTTTCACTAAACGATTATATAGTATAAAATATAAACTCAAATTGGCTATGCACAAATTGTTTAAGTTAACTTTTTGAATAAGGCTAAATTTGGTAGGTGGAATGCAACTTCACTTCACGGTCTTCACCCAAGGCATATCTATTTTATTTTTCCATCTATATATATTTGTGTTGGGTCTTTTAATCTATACTGGAAAAGCATACTCACGTTGTACGTGTTTAAACAATTTTATGGATATTTCTTTTAAATTATATTAAAAATAACTTAATTATGTCATAAAGGTTACACTTATCCAAAAAAAAAAAATGTCATAAAGGTTACGAGACTGAGTAAAATTAAAGTTGGACAAAATAATATGTTATATTACTTTTTACATCTTAGATGGCCGTGAGACATAGCTGAGTGCATTAAGTGAAAACTCACAAAAAATAGAAAACAAGTGAAAACACGATCAAGAGTTAGGAGACAAAATAGAATTTTCCCTTATTTTTTCCATATTTGTGTTGCATGTTTTAAAATATATTGTAGTTAAAAAATTGGATGAACCGAACCCGCTATATAAATGATGTGATGTAATATAAGTGAGAGAGAAAATTATTCTATAATTTCATCCCAACTACGTATTGATATGTAAAAAATAAGATTATTGCTCTGTTACATAACATCAACTATGCAACGGATGCTGAAGATAATTTGAGTCATATTAGTCTAATGACGATTTCGTAACAGTTTGTGTTGGATCAATCCTTGTTTCATTTGGATAACTGAAATTCAGATATTTTTTTCGCATTCAACACAAACCAGTTTTAATAAGAGATTATGTCATAAAACTAAAATTATTTTTAATTTTCATTGATAATGTGTATAATATTAATTTGATTTAATTATTATAATTTAATTCATAAATAAATGTGGTTACAAGTTTTCGATAATTTATAAATTTTTATACTAAAAGTTCAATAAAAATGATGTAGCTCAAATACTATGGGGGCTGTTTGGTAGGTGTATGAGATTAAGGTAGATTAGATTGGAGCTGAATTGAATACCATATTAAAAATACGTTTGGTAGATTTGATTGAGTCACATTACATTGAAGACCATATTAATTGTAAATTGGTATAAATTTTAATTTGTGATTTATTTATGTAGTATGTGTTTCTATTTTCAGAGATTTGAGAAGAATTTATGAGATTTAATGATATTTTAAAATATATAAATTTGAGATTATAAGTGACATTTTACCTAATCAATATTCACTCGGATTAATTAATCCACCCATGTCTGGGTGGATTATAATCTAGTCTTAATACTGGGTCGTAAGGATTTAATCCATTTGACCTGGTATTAGAGCAATGCCACCAAACGTTGTATTAGCCCGTATTAATTCGTATAATATGACCTAATACCTCCTATTAGGTCCTACCAAACGTCCCCTGGATGCTATGTTTATACAAGAGGTTAGATGTTCAAATCACCCATTCTACAAAAGTTTTCAATTTATTTTAATATTAAAAAAAATTAAAAAGAAAAAAAAATCAGAACGGGATTGAACCGATCCAAACCGGTTTGTCGGTTCAAACTGACTTTTAAGTTTGCTGATTTAGGGGGTTAACCCGATCGGACAGGCCTCCGATTCCGATTGTAATAACATTGGTTTTTAGAGTGAATAGTAAATTAACTCTCAGTGTTATCCTAAATAAGCAGTTTAACTCTCCGTGATATAACTGATAAATAAAAGGACAAAATACTTGTATTTTTATAAAAGATGCACATTGCCCCCTCTTGATTTTAATATTTTTATAAGGGTTTAAAATGCCCATTATACAATATCGGGGAGTTATAGTGCTCATTTACGCATATCATGGAGAGGTAAAATGTTCATTTACGCACATCACATGGGGTAAAGTGGGATAATATGTTGTCAAGTAAGGTTAAGTTAGTAATTTTATACATAAAATGAAGTTAGCGTGAATTTTCTTATATGGATTTTCTAAAGTGTGAATAAATTTAAGTCCACTGTATTTCTTAGAAAAATGTATCTTCAAGTAGGAAATAAGAATCTGACTCAGCAAAATGAGTAATGCGGCAAAAACTCTTTTATATTAAATTTTAGTCCAAAAAATATATTTGGTATCAAATTTAAAAAAAAATATATATTTCATACCATTATTCACATCCTCTTGACATATTTAATTTAGCCGTTAACAATGGGAGGGAAAACATGCTTGGATTTTAAAGATTCACCATTGTTAACTTAATGGACGTGCCACTCACATGCTCGTTAAGTTGACAACGGGAGGAAAAACATGCACGAATTTTAAAGACCCACCATTGTTAACTTAACGGACACGTGTTAAATTCCATCAAAAAATTGATTAGAAAATCTAAATGTGTCAAGAGCGTGTGAATCATGGTATGAATTTTATTTTTTTGAAAATCTTGGTATCAAATATGTTTATTAGACTAAAGTTTGATATCAAAAGTATTTTCCTCTAAAAGAATAATAATTAGCTATAGTGTAGATGATTATGATGAAACCCATCTAAAGTTTGGCTTCTTTTGTTGATTTGAGACGGGTGTGTATGTTCTTTCGAGCTCACCCAGCCCGGTCTACTATCATGAAAATAGAGTTTTTCTAGGGAATGGTTATTTTAATCACACCATTAAGAAGGTTAAACAATGAGAGAATCAGTCAAAGGACTTGTCCAATTGACATAGAAAAACAAATTAAGTCTGTTCATCAAAATGATAAGAGTGCCTTCTTCAGTTAAAATAATTGTGATAGACTTGGCACCTTCTTTAGAATAATACTCGGTCTTCGCATAATTGATAACAACTGTGAATATAGCAATATAGTAGTAATTTAAAACAAAGAGACAAGTCCACCATAATTGACTGAATATGCTTTCCACTCCAAATAAGTTGAAGTTATATAAATTGCAATATATATTTGCAGAAGTTGTATTAGAAACTCTGAAAAAAGTAAATTGATCATATATTGCCTACACTTAAAAACCAGATATTAGCTAGACATGGCAGTTTATGCATCTCTTGTCTCTCTTATTCACGTCCTAAATCGTACCCAAAATCCTCCTCCACGTTATGTTTTTCTAAAAGAGTTGCAAACTCAACCCCTCTTTGATCAAGTTAGTTTCTTGCTTGATTTTGTTGAAAATCATTCTCAAACAAGAAGCAAAGAAATTGTACATTTAGAGAGCCGAATCGCTGCTATAGCTAATGAAGCAGAAGACATCATTGAGACCTTTGTAGTGGGTCAAATTAAAAAATATGCAGAAACAGGCACTCCTTACACCCCCTATTCTAACCGTCTGCATATAAAAGAGACCCTCTTGACTAAGCTTGCGGCATGTTGGCAGGCCCCCCGGAAGAGGTTAGATGCAGCTTTCCTGAAAAATAAAAGTACAACTATCTATAGCTATGCCATCTCTTGTGAAGATCTTGAGAAAGTTGTACAAGAAATGGATTTAATCAAGAAAGAGGTGTTGAAGATTAATCATGAAAAGATCGCGGTTGCTGCTGGCTCATCATCATCATCATCATCACCAATTAATGTAATTGCAAAGGCTCCTCTTCATGGTGGCAAGATTAATACTACGATGTTGGGGTTTGATGAGGACTTGATTACATTAAAGGACAAGCTCACCACAGATCAATCTGATCGCCTAGTCATTCAAATTCTTGGCATGGGCGGTATTGGTAAGACTACTCTCGCTACTAATACTTATGACGATCCATTTATTAAGAGTAATTTTGACATTCGAGCTTGGGTAACTATATCTCAAGATTATAGTTTAAGAAAAATTATTTTAGGCCTTTTATATGATACTGGACTTTTTAAGAGTAGTATGCATAGCAAGAGTGATGAAGATTTAGCATTAATGTTGCACAAAGCTTTGTTTAGAAGAAAATATCTAATTGTATTGGACGATATATGGAGTATCAAGGCCTGGGAAGAGATAAGTAGGTTCCTCCCAGACGATGGTAACAAAAGTAGGATAATGATGACTACTAGGCTCTCTGATTTGGCACCTGAACTTGGATCTTCATATAAAATGAAGTTTCTAGATGATGCTTTAAGTTGGAACTTACTCTCTGTGAAGATATTTGGCGAACATGTTTGCCCTCCTGAACTGGAGAAAATTGGAAGGATAATTGCTAAAATTTGTAGAGGATTTCCCTTGGCAATGGCTGTGATTGGTGGGCTCCTGAAAGTGTCTGATAAGATATACACGAGAATATTGGAGTGAAGTTGCAAATGATGTGAGCTCTATAGTTAATGAAGTAAATAATGAGGAATGTTTGGGGATATTATCTCTAAGTTACAATCAGTTGCCCATTCAATTGAAACCTCTTTTCCTCTACATGGCAATTTTTCCAGAGGATTTTGAAGTTCGAGTCTCCAGGTTCATCAACTTATGGGTTTCAGAAGGATTCTTAAAACCACCACCACCGGATAAAACTTTGGATGAGGTTGCAGAAAAATATCTTGAGGATCTTATTGATAGAAATCTCGTTATGGTCCAGAAGCGAGGTTCTATGGGCAACATCAAAACATGTAAAATCCATGATTTGTTAAGGGATCTTTGCTTGAGAGAAGCACTGAAGGAGAGGTTTCTTTGCGTAGTGTATGATGGTTTAGAAAAAAACATAAGTGGCAAGCGTCGTCTTGGTGTGCATTTGAATGCAAGCGTTCAAGACAGTAAGTTTTCAACCAAGTCAGACTTGCAATCTATGCCACTTGTTCGTACTGTGCTTATGGAAAACAGTGAAATGCAATCTGGTATAATTTTACAATTGAATTTGCTACGGGTGTTCCATGTGCACGTGTTTAATCTGGGGAAATATAAATTAAATGATTTTTTTGAGCTAGTTAATTCACGGTACATTGAATTAACATCGTACACGTGTTTTCATACGCTGATTATTTCTTGGCAAATGATGTCATACTTACCTTGGAATCTAGAGACCTTAATTGTAGATAGTGAGATGTTTCGGTATACTTTACCATCTGAAATCTGGGAGATGCAGCACCTTAAGCATATAAAGATTAAGAGCGGGTTCAAATTGTCTATGCCCTAGAGAGAAAAAAATCATTATTGTGTTCTTAAAAATCTAAAAAAGTTGTCTAAGATTTTTGATCTTAGGTTTACTGATGAGATCTTAGGTAGAATTCCAAACTTAAAGGAATTAAGTGTCACTTATATTAAGGAAAAAAAGTCAACAATTTTGAATATTACCCCACCAAAATCTCTTCAAAAACTCGAGATTCTAAAATGCTGCTATTACTCTCACTCCTTCAATACCACACCAAATTTTCCACCTATGCTAAGAAAACTAAGTTTAACAAGATCTGGTATTCCATGGAAAGATATGAAGATAGTTGGTTCATTGCCCAAACTTGAAGTGCTCAAATTAAATTATAATGCGTTTAATGGCTCGGAATGGAAATTAAATGAAGGAGAATTTCAGTGCCTGAAATCTTTATCAATTGTTGGGTGTTACCTCGAAACCTGGGTGGTATACAGTTCTAGTTTTCCAGCACTTGAGAGTTTGAATCTTGATTCATGTAGTCGACTAGAAAAGATCCCACAGTGTATCATTGACATACCTTCGCTTGAGTTAATAACATTGCGTCAATGCAATAAATCCCTTCTTATTTCAGCAAAGAAACAACACTTGGAAGCACAAGAGGAAGGGAACTATGATCTTCTAATTCAAGTTGAAACTAGACTTGATATCCCGAGGTTGGAAAGTCATGATAAATTTCAGGTTAAAAAGTATTAGCCATGCAAGTGATCAGGAAAATTTACTGAATCTTTTTCTTCAATATTAATTTTTGTGTCAATTAATTGTTTTGCTCCCTTGGAATTTATGTTCAAATAAAAATTCATCAAGTTAAGAAGCTTATTAACTCCTCCACTCAATATATATGTTATGCATATACTAGGAATATATATATAAGAATGTCGGGGTAACATGTAAATAGTGCATCGAATCGAATCTCTTTTCACAATGTGACAACTTATGATTTGAGGTTAATTTGTTGTTAATGTACAAATTCCATAATTTTTTGGAAAGTATATTGGTAAATTAATAGGAAAAAACTAAACTTGGAATGTTTCACACAAACACGGAACTCCAATTAATGACATTGACATGACAATATATGTTACGTAATTGAATAAATTTTCACAAAATGACAAATAATTAAGTAATTAACTGAACTAGTTATTTCGTAATTAAATGAATTTGACTAAATCACAATGTGAATTTGAGTAAATCACAATGAGAAACTCAGATTTTATTTTCAACTATTCTTCCAAGTTCTTGTTGGTTTTGAGACTTTTATCTCAAACTTAAGGATAGATATGAACTTGCAAGAAGAATACATTTTAAATCACATAATTTATTATTATATATAAAATCATGAATTTTAGTAGAAATAAATTAATTGGTATTGTTGGTCGTTTCATTATAAAAAAAATTCTTTGCAATTTTCTTATTAAGTGAAGACTGAAGACAATGATTACATGAAGAGGGACACATCGCTAATATATATATATATATATATATATTCAATCGCTTAAAACAATATTTAATTTTATCATATACTTTTTTTTATACTTTAGTATTTAAGTAAATGATTCCCGTATGCCGCTGGACAGTGGCATGTGACTGATGACTCGTGGCTTTGTCGATATTTTGACAAAAAAAAATTATTACTAATTAATGTCAATGTTTAGACTTGAGTCCCACCAAAATGCTACTATTTTTTAATTATAAATTATACAATCTTGTTTTTCGTATAGAAAAAAAAAATTATTGAAATGATTTGGCAACAAATAACTTTTAGAAATTGAAAATGTAATGATCTCGCTGACATAATATATTCAAAGGTAAGGGATAAAGTGGGAAAACGTTCAAAGATTAAGTAGCTAATTGGAAAGAAGTTCAAAAGTTGTGTGGCAAAATGGAAAAACGTTTAAAAGCCATAATATTAAAGTTGGATGGAATTTAGGGAGCTGTCTGAGATATATTTAATACCGATGGACGGTAAGTAAAAACTGGCAAAGGTTAGAGAACAAAGTAAAAAAAAAGTTCAAATGTTATGGGCAAAGTGTATTTTTCCCTAAATTACATTATACAAAATTATTATATTAACAGTAAATAACAAGGTAGTCGTTAATGTTTTATTAATGTTTTAATTCTCATACATCAATTCTCACTCAACAGATAATTTATTTTCGATACATTATGAATATTGTTATTATCCGATAAATCATATGATGAACACATCAGAATAGATGGATAAATACGTTAATAATCAATCAATTTAGACGGTAGAATCTTATAGTAGACAAGGAACATGTGCTTGGACTAAAGTTTTAGAGGAATTAAAATTTGATATACCCAAATTGAAATAATATATATCATTTGCATTTTTTGATTCGGACTGTGAATACAAAAATAATTAAACTTGGACCAAACACATTAAAGTTTTCATTGAATGAAAAAGTTTAAAAGCGAACTTGTATAATTAATTTAAGGTAAAAATGTTGAAAACGTCCCAAATTAATTAACTATTTTGGGTTTTCATCCAAATTATATAATATCGCCAATTTCATCCCCAAGTTTAATAATTTTTCGGAAAATTGTCCCATCCTTAATTATGAGACGAAACTTGCGCACGTCTTCATTAAATTGCCACTTATCAAATTTTGGCATGAACACAAGATTGCATAATTCATCCCAAACTAATTATAAATTTTTGTTACTCGTCCCAAACTATATCAACTCGCCGAATTTCATCCCTTAATTCATCATTTTGCATGAATTTAGTCTCACTATTAAATTTCTATTTTAATGAAAATGATGGTTCAATCTTTTACTTTTTTTAAGAAAATAATAGTATGGATTTTCAAAACTCCCGTGCGCTTTTGAGAAAGAAAAAATTCGTGTCATTTCATTAAAAAGACATTGTGCGTTCTTTTTTAATATTAATAAATAATAAATATTTACGAGAAATTGAAAAAAAAATAAAGATACGAACACTTTCTCTGTGTATTTTTCACCAATTGAATTATTTCGAAATGATTGTTCTCCACTTTAAGAATAAAATATTCAAAATTCAAAAACTAGAAATTCCACTTAATCATATTAAAATTAGAAATTCCACTTAATCATATTAAAATTATCTTGCTTCAATATTTATCTCTCCAAATAATGAAGTTTTTATATTTTCATATTTGTACATTTTTATTATTAATAATTGGAATTAAATATTAATAATAAAAAATAGTATGAGTTTTATTATCAAATATTGGAATTAAAAAACTGCAGCATTTTTATTATTTATTAATATAGATAACACACAATATTTTCTTAATGAAAAGACATGGAATTTATTTTTATCAAAAGTGCACGGAAATTTCAAAAATTCATATTATTTTTCTCTTAAGAAAGGTAAAAGATTGAACCGTCATTTTCATTAAATTAATAAATTGGGACTAAATTAATGCAAAATGGTATATTAGGGAACGAACTCCCACGAGTTGATATAATCTGGGACGAAAAATTAAAATTTATAATTAGTTTGGGACGAATCTTCAATCTTTTATAATTTCATGCCAAAATTTGACACGTCATGACACATAAGCCACTGTGTGGCAATTTAAAGGACACCTGCGCAATTTCCATCACATAATTAACGGTGGGACAATTTTTCAAAATAATAATAAATCACGGGATGAAATTCGATTGGGTGATATAATTTGAGATGAAAATTCAAAATAACTAATTAGTTCAGGACGCTCTCTGCAATTTTGCTTTAATTTAATTGATCATGTTTAATTGCACCTGAATGACTCCGTTAAGTCTTAAGGGATCCTCTAAGGTGACTCTCACCCGTTGAGAGTCACCTTAGTTGTTGCTTAATTGTATGGCCATACAATACCATCCCTCCACCACGTACGAACCCCTCATAATATAAAATTACTACATTACCCTTCATTTAAATTAAAATATCCTTCTCCCATTTCTCTCCATTTTCCATTTTCCAATTCCCAAATCCCTCTGCCTCACCCACCCTTGAACGATTACTTGTCTTGAGCTTAATTAAATCACTTCTACTGAATTTTTGCAACTTCTCAGTCAAGAGGAATAGTGATAGAGAACATTGGTCGTTGATGTCGCAAATATTTCTGGGCATCCTCCCATTTGAACAGTTCCTTCATGTGAAGAATTTTGATGAATTCGGGCCATCTCCTTTAGCTTGATTTTTGTTTCTCCAGTTCGAAACAAAGGTTTCCAGGTTAGAAACAACATCTTGTTTGGTTTAATTTTTGGAGAAATTGTCGTTTTGTTTGGCACCGCTGCTATTTAATTGTTGGAGAAATTTTAGTTTGGTTTGGCACAACGGCAATTTCCTGTGTAGGTGAATACATATTTACTTCCATTCCTTACATTTTGTTTTGTTTTCGGAATACATTTATACTTCCAGTCCCTGTATTTTGTTTTCTTTTCGGAATACAAATATACTTCCATTCCTTGTATTTAGTTGTGTATTTTGAATACGTATATACTTCTCGTGGGATAATTATACTTCAATTTTACAAGGAATTAAAACCAAGTCGTCAATTTGTGATAATCATACATACATGGGAATTATGTAGTTTTAACTATGTGAATATTAACTATCTCCATTACATGTATAATTTTATCAGCGAAATGGTTTGCCGAGATGGAGTACCATGTTGTTCTGGACATGTTAATGACTTAAATGATACAGATGGGCACAATGAAGATGAATTTCGAGATTCAATTGATTCTTTTAATCTAATTTTGAAAGAGGAGTTGATAAGCGGTTTAATATTTGATAGCATCGATGATGCTGAAAAGTTTTACATTGCTTATGCCAAATCAGAAGGCTTTGACATTCGGAGACGTAGTGTTCAAAAGAAGGGACAATTAGTAAAAAACAGGGTATGGGTTTGTAATCGAAATGGGTTCCGCACTACAAAAGAAGAACCTCTTCTACGAGAAGTTAAACCTTTGACTAGGTGTGGTTGCAAAGCTAGTTTCCGAGTTGTGTTCGACAATAATTCTGGAAAATATATGGTTTCTACTTTTGTTAGTCAGCACAATCACACCTTACATGTAAGTGTGAAGAGGTAAATTATTAATTAAAATTCATTTTATTTACAATGCACTTTTTTTTTTAACTTTTTGACTAAGTTTGAGTTGATTTCTATTTTGATCAGCTACATGTCTCCCTCGGACAAGGCTACGCTCAGTTTGATGACCAACGTTGGATTTAAGCCATCCCAAGTGATACATTACTTGGAGCAATTGGCTGGAGGTGCCGGGAAACTGTCTTTTAGAAGGAGGACTGCATACAATTGGCTAAACAAGCTACGAGCTGAAAGAATCCGAAAAGGCGATGCGAACACAATTATTAAAAAGTTCAAGGATCAGAAAGATGATAGGCTATTTTACAAATATTGTGTCGATGAAGAAGGCATACTAACTAGACTTTTCTGGTCAGATGGTTCATCGAGGGCTGAGTATGAAGCTTTCGGAGATGTCTTGGTTTTTGATAGTACATACAAGACGAATACCTATATATATCCCCTTGTGATATTTTCTGGGGTAAATAACCTTGGTTCCACATGTATATTTGGTGCATCCATTATTCAAGATGAAATGATTGAAACTTATCAGTGGGTTTTGCAAACCTTTTTAGAATCGATGGGAGGAAAAATTCCTGAAGCCGTTCTAACAGATCAAGATGCAGCAATGCGTGCTGCTATTGTTTCTGAATTTTCTGGTACAAGACATAGGATATGCAGTTGGCATTTATGCCGTAATGTTCGAAAAAAATATAAAAAATTTAGGTTTTTGCAACGATTTTTGTTCCTTGATTGATCGTCAGTGCTCCATAGAAGAGTTTGAGTCTGCTTGGTCTAATATTGTTGAGAAACATGATTTATCCAATCACAAATGGGTCTTTGCCATCTATGAAATCAGAGATAGGTGGGCAGCAGCATATTTTCGTAAGCAGATTATGAGTATGATGACTACCACACAACGAGCCGAATCAGTAAATGCTTTGATTATGTTAAGTGTTGACCACAAAATGACCATTACTGATTTTATCAGTCATTATGATCGTACACTTGAACGACTTAGGAGTGATTTCATAATCATGCAGAAGGACTCTGAGCTAGAAAATCGGAAAGTAAGAGATAGTCCCTTGAAGAGCTTTGACGAGCAAGCTCTTAGGTTGTACACCTTGAGGATCTACTTCATTATCCGGAAGGAGATAAGGGATGAACAAGGTGTTTTGGGAGAAAGCCGGAGCAAAGACATGGATGGAAACGATGTCTTTGTATATAGCGAGGAGAAGGAAAATGATGTTTCAAATCATACGGTGATAGTTGATCCAAGTATTTCAAAGTTTGAATGTGATTGCTTTAAACTTGAGTCAGAGGGTGTACCATGTAGACACATTATATCAACGTGTCAGTACCTTAGATTGAAGAATTTCCCGGATAGCATGATAAAACGTAGATGGCTAAAAGAGACGGGGACTGTATTGAGAAAGAAAATTCCTGAGCCTAAAAGTGCTACCGACATACAACAACAAAGATTTGGTCTATTAAGTAAAGAAGCTCTTCTTATGTCTGTCATGTCATCCCAATCTGAAAAAGTATTTTCAAGCTCCCTGAAATGTGTGCGGGAGGTAGCTGATATGGCAAAGGATGAATTAATGATGCATTCCCAATGTGGTAGTGTTCGGTCTGAAAACAATGTGAAGGAAGACACCGGTATGTCTACAGAAGCGCTTGAAGACCCACCTATTGAGAAGGTTACTAACATAGTTGATCCTTGCCGTAACAAAACTAGGGGAGCAACTGGTGGAAGGAAACAAAAGTGTGGGATTTGTGGGTATGTTTTGCAATGCTTTTTTAGAACAAGTATTTCATACAATGTATTTTTCCAGCAATCATTTGTCATTCGTTTGAGTTTTCTGTAGTGTTCCTAGGCATAAATCTACTACTTGTGTGATACAAAAACCGAGCACTGGTTATGCAGAAAAGAAACACAGTGAGAAGAAGAAGAACAAGAACAAGAAGAAGACGTCTTCATCCCCTAAAGAGACAAGCACTAATGTTGAAGAGTCAAACAAATTTACTGATATCCCGTCACAAGAAATCAGCCGACCTTCAATGCAGTTCAACAGTTTTCACCATTTGGGGTCATATGGTACATTCTCTCAATTTCAATCAATCTTTAATATGCAACGATGCTTGCCTATTGTGACGAATCTTCCATCAGGTTTGCTGCCATTGTATCCCCTACCGATGTGTCCTGCTGCAGTTAGGATGAATATTTTGGGTGGAGAAAACGTAATGGGACCGAACACAACATTGTTGTTTCAACAAGAAACCGTAAGTGTTTGTCCTTTTTTTGGATAATATGCATAATATTTAGGTAAGTACTAATTTGTACTACAATTCTTGTAGGGGGCAGCATCCGGAAGTCTTCCGTATATGTATCCGAACTTTCGATTTCCTCCAAGTTAGACTATATATAATATTTAGATAAAATTTGTTCAATGTTTATGTTTTCAATATTGATGCATGTTTATTGAAAAGACCAAGGAGAAGTTACTGATGTTTATGTTTATAATATTGTTCAATGTTAGACTATATTTATGTTTATAATATTGATGCAATGCAAATGAATGGAGGAAGAATAATAAATTGGCTGATTGACTTTGTAAATCAATTATTGTTTGTTGCACTTTATCACATTCGGTCGTAGTATGAGTATTTTTCTAATTTGTGCTCGTAATTTACTTGTTAAGATGTGGGTTGAAATTTTATTGTAATGTTTCCACTGTTTTTCGTCATGAAATTTGCTTGAATTGGTATAACTCTTTAAATTTTCTTGAGTAAGTCCATATTTCATAAACATTATGGTATGGGGCTGCTATGGGTAGGTGCAGTTGTGGAAAACTCCCGAGTATAGTTTTTAGGCCAAAATACACAAGAAATATACATGTCCATTATAATTGTGACCTGTTGTGTATAGGTCATATATAGCCGATTGTTTTAACTACTTCGAAATGTCCTCTTTTTATTGTATAGTGCTTTTTTTTTTTTGTTAGTTATAAGAGAAATAAATCTTTCTCTTCAATGTCTTCTTTGAAATGGAGTGAAGAAGACAATTAGACAACTATATTACAATTGCTTAATCTGATTACATGAACATATAATTTAAGGCTAGAGTATTAATTTTGATAAGATGAGAAGTGACAACCTTGTAAAGCTAATGTGATTTCCATTAGGTGAATTTCAATTTTGGAAAAATTGCTTTTTTGATACTATATGATAGATCTACTTGCAATTTTGGTACCATTAGATAAGAAAATGCAAATTTGGAATCATAGGATAGGTTTTCATTGCAACTTTTTTTTACCAAACCCAATTTTTATCCAAAGTTAATGAAATCAAACCTCTATGAAATGAATAATGTTCAATTTACCATTAAAATGGTTTTATAAAAAAACATTTTACACCTTGAAATTTTGTAAAAATTTGACATCGTCAAAATTGAAATTTTTATAGGCAGTATTTTATCCACTTTTATTATGATAATGTGGCATTTTACCTCTAGTATTATGATAAATGTGACAATTTATCCCCCTATTTTATAAAATAGTTTGCATACCTACTCTCAATTTTGGCAAGTGAGTTACAGTCTCCGGTTGAAGGGGGCAAATTGCTTCATTAAAAACTTTATTGTAAATTGAAATTTTTCCAAACTATAGAAGGGTAAATTGGATATGTTGGCTTTTTATAGGGGGTAAATTAGCATTAACTTTGTAGAAAAATTGGATTTGGTATAAAAATTTCCATGAAAACCTATCCTATGGTACCAATTTTGCAGATTCTTATCCAATGGGACCTAAAGTACAAGGTAGTCTATCCTATGGTCCCATGTCATTAATTTTTCCTTTCAATTTACTAGTACTACCTAGCTATTTCACAAGTTATTTTTCTTTAATTTTCTTATATATAAACAAAACATATGCAAACTCAACTCTTATTTGATACTCCATCTGTCCCAAATGATTTGTCGTTTTAGAGATATTATTTGGGTCCAAATAATTTGACGCTTTTGGATTACAATTTGTTTTATGGCTTTTATGGGATAGTTATATGCCTTCAAATATGTCTCTTTGGAGAAACACTCATCTACATAGTCTTCTAAACTCTCTCTGACATATTGTATACCCACTGCAGCATGCCTACATGGTATCCCAAATAATTTATCACTTTATCACATTTGGCCCTAGTATGAGTATCCCACTCACACCTCCTCAGGTTTGGGCATATTACAAAAAACCCCCCGTTGTTTCAAAAATTACATGGACACCCCCTTGACTTAACGGAAGTTAGTCAACTTTAACGGAAGTGATAAGAAGTCTAATATACCCCCATCAAATAAAAAACAAAAATTGGGAAAAATATATGCGATGCTGAAAAGACTAAAACACCCTTTTGTTGTTTTGGCGCTCAAATAAACCCTAAGTTGGGATTTTACATCACAATTCTCCTCTACCCATACGTCTCTCTCTTTCTTTCAACTTCCCCCACCAAATCCTCACATTCAAAGCTGAATTTTGCACCTTTACATCCAAAAATTTCGAGCCTGGGCATTAGTGGAGAGCATTTGAAGCCATACCCATGTGAGTTTTCTCTTCCAAATGCCCCGAACAGTAGTATTTTGAAGGTTTTCGATTTTTTTCTCCATAAATCTTATATTTTATAGTTAATGCATCTATTATTTGAAAGCCCACGTTTGATTTTACTGTTTAGGGTTTTTAATTGGAAACAAAATACATTAGGATTTTTTCAGTTTTGGATCGAAATTATGGAATTGTCTATTTTTCTACTCATATTAGGGTTTATTACATGTTATTGTACTATTTTTTTTGGTTGATTTTGTGTTATACTGTAAAGTCTAAGTTTATGCATAGTACCCTTCTTTTGCTTGTTTTGATAATGGTTTACGTGTTCTTGTTACATACTAATCTAATTAATTCTTGGTTTCTAGATGTGCCCATGCAAGTTTGTTGAGTTTTTGTTGCTCCAGTACTTCGATTACTGTAGTTTGTTAAGAGTTAACTAATGAAGTGTATTTTAGAGTCATAAATTTAAGTCTACTTTTGTTAATTCATAAGTGTACTTTAAGTCTCATATAATTGACTCAAAAATTTTGTCCCATTAATGAAGATTACAAATTTAGTATATTGGGTGACTCTTTCCTTAATTTTTGACTTTTTTAATATGGATTGAATTAATTATATTGGAGTTGGTTAATTCTTGATGTTGAAAAAAGGCAAAGTTCCCTTAAGAAGTAAAAGCAAAATACATGAATTAGAATAGAATGCTAGTATTATGAGTATTTATTCATTCATTAATATAATAGAACCACTTCAACATGGGCGTTAGTAGTATTTTTGCCTTGGGAATTCTACTACTTAAATTTAAATGTATGTTGTATAGGCTATATAAATAATAGAATATGTAATACTTGACTTTGTGTGTGTGTGTGTGTGTTGGAATTTGGCGTACTTACTGTACATTTCAAGAAATCTATATTACTAATAGTTTCTGAGTTGTAGAAATCTATATAAATATACTCTAGATAGGAAATAAAATTTATATATAGTTGACCATCCATGTGAGGATTGCATAAATTGTTGTACTTAATTACTATCAAACACTTGAAAAACTTTAATGGTGGCATAATTCACATGCTATCTTTATTTAAAAAAGGTCTTGCATGCCCATAACAGAAGGGTGGGGGAATAAGAATCCAGTAAGAGTCAAGAATTAAGAGTTAAGAGTCAAGAGTCAATGGTGGGGGAATATTCTACACAATTCACCAGAAATGCTATTTATCAAATACCATTGCATTTTTACCATATTAGTTCTGCTTTTGAGTTAAGAGTCAAGAATCAAGTTACATATGTTTTGCCGATCTTTAGTTTATTGACTCAAGCTCGAACTGAGTTTTTATTCATTTGGCATGCATTACTTTTCTTTTGTTCATCTTTTTGTTTCATTTGATTAAACATACTGCATAAATTAACTCCTAGAAACTCCAACATTTCTTACTTTTTATGCAAGGAAAAAACTAACTTAAAGAATTGTTATGGTTTCTTGCAGATGGAAGAATTGTTTGATCTTAGAATCCTTCATGGTGATCATAGGTATATGATTAAAATGATTGATCCAGATAGGTATAGTTTTCTGGACCTTGTTGATGACTTTTGTGATAAAGTTGTGACCAAGATGCCTAATATAAGAAACAAATTTATGTTATTTAAGTGTGGTATTAATGGAGATTCAGTATTACTTATATAGTGAGCACAGACACAGAAGTTCTTGAAATGTTTAGGTTGAAAAGGGTAGAAAAATCATAGATATCTTTGTGCAAGTAAAAGAATCATGGAAGCCAAGTGGTCCACCGATGATTAATGGGTTGATTATAAATGAAGAGGGTACTAAGAGTGGAAGAGATGAAGATGGTTATGAGGGTTCTGGTGATGAAGATTCTGATGTTGGTGAGGAAGAAGAGAGTACTAAAAATGAAGATGAAAATAATGGTAGAAATGCACAAAATGACTATGGTGAAGGTGAAGAACAAACAAGTGAGGGTGAAAAAGCTAATGGTGAGGGTGATGAAAATGAAGGTGAAAATCATGTTGGTTGTGAAGATGTTAATGAAGAGAGAAGTGATGACGGATTAAGTGATTATCAATCAAGGGATAATGACAATTTGAAGAAAAAATATGAATCAGATTCTGATGATAAAGATGATGATAATGATGATGAGTATGACCCTCGCAGCTATCTTAGCAAAAAACAGAAGGAGTTCAACTATGAAGATGGTTGTAGGGTTGAATTAGTACTTGGAGATGTTTTCTACTCAATTCATGAGTTTAGAGAAGCACTTAGAACATTTTCTATCCAAGAGGGATTTGAGTTTGTGAGAATTAAAAATGAGAGGAAAAGGGTTACTGTTAAATGTGCTAGTGAAGGTTGTCCATGGAGGCTTCATGCCTCACTTCTGGAAGATGGAAAGACTTTTATGGTGAAAACCATGAACAACAAACTCACTTGTGTAAGGACAAACTCACTGAAAGAGGCATCTGCAAAATGGATAGCTACTAGATTGGTAAATGTCTTGAGATAAAACCCTGAAATGAAGGCTAGAGGCACGATCAATGAGCTAAAGAAGTATGGGGTAAATCCACCATACATGAAATTGTGGAGAGCAAGACAAATGGCAATGCAGGTAATTGATGGGGGACATGCTGAGTCCTTTGGCAAGATGCCTCACTACTGTGAGATGGTAGCTCGTGCAAATCGTGGCAGCAGTGTAAAGATGCAATTTGAAGAATGGTATGACGATGAACATCAGACAATACCAGAAACACTTACATTCAAGAGGTTCTTTTTGGGGTTGAAACCCTTGAAAATGGGATATTTGGAAGGGTGCAATCCATTTATGGGATTTGATGGTTGTTGGTTGAAGGGGCCTTATGGAGGGGTCTTAATTTCAGCCATAGGGCTAGATGGAAACAATGGTTTGTTTCCTTTAGCATTTGTTGTGGTGGAGGCTGAATGCAAGGATAGTTGGCTTTGGTTTTTTGATTGCATGGGAACTTGGCTTGGCGGTTTTAACGATGACAAACCTTGGACATTTATGACAGATAGACAAAAGGTCATGTGATAACATCTTTTAATTCTGATTAATTTTATAAATTGTTTACATGAATGTTGTTGCTAATTTATTTGTCATTTCAAATGCAGGGTTTGGTGGAGTGCATCAATGAATCACTTTCTGGTGTAATCAAGAGAAAGTGTGCTAGGCACACATTTTCAAATTTCAAGAAGCATCACACTGGCTCCGCAATGAATAAATACTTCTGGATGGCTGCTTGGGCATACAATGCATCAACATACAATTATGCAATGGAAAAGATGCGTAGTTTAAGGCCTGACGCTTATACATATATGAATAAAATTCCTCCTGAGTATTGGTCTAGGCATGCATATAACAAGTCTATGAAAAATGATCACATAACAAACAATCTTACTGAGTCCTTCAACCACTGGGTGGGTGACCTTAGGTATAAACCCGTGCTTTCATTAGTTGATGGGTTGAGGACTAAGATAAAATTCCTCCTGAGTATTGGTCTAGGCATGCATATAACAAGTCTATGAATAAAATTCCTCCTGAGTATTGGTCTAGGCATGCATATAACAAGTCTATGAAAAATGATCACATAACAAACAATCTTACTGAGTCCTTCAACCACTGGGTGGGTGACCTTAGGTATAAACCCGTGCTTTCATTAGTTGATGGGTTGAGGACTAAGATGATGAGTAGGATACAGAAGAGAGCTGAGAATGGTAGGAAATGGACCAGCAAGGTTACTGAAAATGTTGCTAATCAGTTGAATAAAGTGCAAGAGGAATCACAGAGTTGCAGTATTATTTTGGGGGGGAGTAATGAATTTCAAGTTCAAGATAAGAATATCCACTATATTGTAGATTTTAACAATAGAAAATGTGATTGTGGTGTATGGGAGGTTAGTGGGATACCATGTAGGCATGCTGCAGTGGGTATACAATATGTCAGAGAGAGTTTAGAAGACTATGTAGATGAGTGTTTCTCCACAGAGACATATTTGAAGGCATATAACTATCCCATAAAAGCCATAAAATATGAGACTTTTTGGCCCCCAATGACCACTTCACCAAAAACAACTCTCCCTCCAAATATTAAAAGGTTACCTGGTAGGCCAAAAAACCTCAGAAATAGAGAACATGGAGAGGGTGAACCAATCAAAAGATCAACCTCAGTGAAGTGTAAGAAATGTAAAGCATTTGGCCACAATTCTAGAACATGTGAAAGAAGGAAGAGAGCAAAAAGAAAGTGGAAAAGAACTAGAGGAAAGAAAAATGTAAGTATTTGTTGGTATGTATGTTTTAGTATATTTACTTGTCACATTTATGCATTCTCATGTAATAACTTATCACACTTATGTTATTATATGTTAGTTTATTAATGGCTGATTACTAATAAACGTAATTGTTGTGACAGGATGAAAATGGTGGAAATGCAAATCCAGTTGGAAGTGGAAATAATGGAAATGTTGTGCCAGCAACTTCCCAACAGGTTAATTATTGTAAAATATGTATGCATAATCATGGATGTTTTGATGATTTAATGATTTTGTACATGTGTACAGGTGAATGAAGTGAGAGGGACACAATCTCATTGTTCAAGCAACCCCAAGGCTAGCAAAGGAAAGAAGAAACATAATAGATCTGCTCCTAATGAAAATGGAACTGGTGGGAATTCAGTGCCAACAGTTTCCCAACAGGTAAATAATTTTTCTTAATATATGTACAATATCAAGGAGCATCCTAACTTAAAAGGAGCATTTTAACTTAATAATTTTATTCATGTTAACTTCAGGCTAGTAAAGGAAGAAAAAGGAAGCATAATGCATTTGTTTCTTCTGCCCCAAGTCAAGCCACCAGTTCTGCATCTGCTGCCGTGTCAAAGGCAAAAAAACCTAGGGAAAGTAGTAAAGAATGATGAAGGATTATAATGGCTAATTCTTATGACTAATTATTTTTTATGTATTGCATAGACAATGGATTATTTGTTGATGGTTTTGGCTGATATTTTGATGTGTTGGTTAGAAAAATGGATTTTTTTGAATGTGGGTTAATTGTGGATGGGTGATCAATTGTTAGTCTGCCAACCATTTTGACCTATTGGAACTTATTTTGCTGAATATTATAAGTGTAAAATATTGACTATTATTAATATATTTTGAGGATATTGTAATTTGATGTGGGCATATTATTGGTGTATTTTGATGTGGTATAATATATTTGACAGAGAGGTATTTTGTAAGTGTTCCCCTTCATGTTTTTTTTATCGATTTATACCGTTTTGACTGACTATTTTTTCCTAGATCGGTTTAACAATTTCCATCTATGTTCTCACCAATTTAGGCAATTATTTCACCAAAATTTGCTCAGTTGTATAAATTTGACTGGTAAGACAATTATATGTTTTTGCTTAATATTATTGTTTGCCCATAAATTGAGGCAAAAGTCATAATTGATTTGAAGATGACAAGTGACTTTGCTAGTTAGTACTAGCTAAAACATTGGTCTAATAGACAATAAAAATTAATGTGCCGAGAATTTAAATAAAGTTTCATTTAAATATATTAAATGAATAGATAGGAATTTTTAGAGAGAGGGTTTTTTGAAAAGTACAAACGTCAATGTGATATAAGTTGAGGTGACATGTTGAAGATAGCCAAAAAGGCCGAACATAGTGTGTACCAAAAGTGAATTGATATTACATGAAATACAAAATATTACATAACATTATTAGTATCGAAAATCACTTAACATCAGTTTAATTTATCATTCAAATGTATCCTTAATCACAAGAATTTCTTCTTTGATTTCCTCCAACCAAATCATGTTTTCGTTTTCTTCCAATATGGCCACAGTCATATATTGGACTTGCGCATACCCTTCCACAAACAAATCTACTAATTTGCTTTTGATCTCTTGTCTAAACTGAAAAATAGGACATTTTTCTCCATTGGTCTTCAAGTACTTCAAATATGGTGACAACCTTCAAAATCACATTAGGTATTGTATGTTAATATCATTTAAGTAATCGTGAATATAAATTTGCTAAATTGATAATTACTTCGGTTTTGCCGGAGTAGAAACAAATGGTCTTCGTTTATACTCCGCACTACGTTCATTGATGTTGTAAGACATAAAAATCGATAACGTTGTCAGAAATGGTATTATCAATATATTAATATAAGAAATTATCATATGTATGATATTATAAAACTTACGGATTTTGAGGAGGGATGTTTGCCTTATGTGATGCTTCAGAATATTGCATAGCATATTCGAATTTTTCGAACACACAAACATGCAGAGATTTAAAATACATTAAAAATTCCCCATTGGAGTACCTACCCACCAAAAGTTGAAGAAAATTTTCAAATTGTATTTTTACGCTTGTGATATATTGACAACGTTCGCAAGGAAATGTTCGATTGCTTCCGTCTTCCTCGATATGAGATTCCAAACAACAACCATAAATTTGACAATTTTTGTTTTTAATTGAAGTGCCAGCTTGATCGGCCATAAGACAATTTTTGCTACAACAATTTTGCTCAATGTTAATATATGGTTAGACTACATCATTCAATCACCCATAATATATAGAGTGAAGGAGATAAATCTTTCTGATAATAAAAGTGTTAGTGTCACGTGAATCAATCCCTAGCCACTCCTTTATGCTAAGAGTACATTCACGTGATGCATTAATGTACATTGCCAGGGGTGGAGCAAATTGAAAATGTACACTCCTTTGTAGAAGGGAACCATTTCTACAATTCATTATATGATTGTGTGGTCATAAATGGACATAGTCAGTAGAGTAAAAAATCCTTCAGACCGCTACAAATTCGGTCACGTCATCTGAAGCATAGGGAAGAGTGATCTGCATGTTTTCCCTGGATTTTTTTTAGAGGTCTTATTCAAACATGGCTCCAGTCAATTACGCTTTGGGGATGCGATTCTCGTCCAGATTTCAAAGTACTTCAAGAAAAACCCCAAGTTTGTAAGTACCAATTTTATTCAGGGAATAGTCAAAGCGTCTTAATTCATGACTGTTTTTATGGGTTTAAGTTATTTTGGTTGTGATTCGCATTTTTTTACATGGGTATTTTGGAGTTGGTGATGCTATTATGCAATTTGATTTATTGTAGGATATACCCTTTTCGACTATGAACCCTAATTGCTGTGAATAATTATTTACTAGGGCATATCTTTTTCAGTTAAATTTAGGGTACTTTATTTGAGGTTCTCAAATACAAATTAATGTATTGATAATGCATATGGACCCTTTATGGGTTTTTCTATTATATATACAGTAATGTAAGTTTGATTTTAGTCATTTGGAATGGAATACTTTGGAACCAATTATTGGAAGTATTTTTCCGTCTTATATTACAGTCACATACATTATTAACTTGTAATGTAAATCAATTTGTAATTAGTGTATAATCTAGTTCAATTTATAATAGTGTTAGATATTTATGTTCCCATAGTAATCACATGGTAGCATTTGTACTATTCTTGAACTAACTTACATGTGCACATAATAAAAAAGCATTTCAAATGATATTGTATTCCCTGTAGGAAATTCCTCAAGGGTTCGTGCAGCATGCCCCTCAATTTGAATTGGGGCATAACACTGTAGGAAGGGTGAGGATTCGTAAGAGGGTATATCAATGTTCAATTGTTCATTCAGGAGGTGGTATATTCATAGATGGGAAAGAGATTGCTAAACTTGCTGTTGACTTCAACATATCCAGTGGTGATGTGGTTTTTTTTAGTACCTTGGCAATGGATACTTTGCAGGTATTGTATGTTGTGGATACACTTACATGGAGAAACCATCGGTTGGATGTCACGGAACGCCAGTGAGGTTCTTCATAGAGGCATTATCATACCATGGAGAGGTAAGAATATTACATCTAATCAATTTACAGCCTTGTCTATAACCTAATCTCTTACCTTGGATTAATAACACATTCTTGATTTAATGAAGGATTTGCCCGACCTCTTGTTTTCATTTGTCAATAAAGACACGCACTCATTCTTCAAAGTTCAAACACGTCTCGGAACATGGCAAATTGAAGTAAAATCTGGATCTTCATGGAGCATGCTAGGAGGTTCATGTTGGCACTCATTCCACGACGCCCACATTTTGCGTAGTTCAATCTACCTCCAAATGGATTATAATGAAGAAGGGAAATTTACGGCCACCGCTTTCAAAAGTTTATCAAGTTGTGAACAACCTTTAAACCTCAACGGAATGCTATTTGTTAAAGGTGCTGTAATAAATTACAATGGCTGCCAATTTTATAGAATTAAGTAGATTTAATATTATTTTGATAGCTAATTGCAAAATATTTATCCTTGTGTATAGCTGAAGAAGGCACCTCTGAGTTGAAATGCAAGTGCAATAGACTGACTCCTTTAATGCATGCTGCTGCTAACATTGCTTCTGAAGATGATATGGGTGACAATACATTACTGCAACAAAATGTGATTGATTCCTGGAATATAACCGCCAAAAAACATATGGTTCCACAAGCTTGTAGAAAGACGCTTCCAATAATGGTATATCATTTAAAATTAACAAATAATTTTTTGTATTTCACTAATCTCTATGTTTGTTATTGCAATTTGTACATGACTTTCTGTATTTTGATTAATTGTGGTACCTTCCCACAACCAAATGGAAGAAACACCATGTAGATAGGATGAAGGCTGCAGTGATCACTGTTGAATCTTGTATTAAAGGAAGGTGGGATGTCTTGGTGCGTCCGTACAAAATGAATGGGAAAACTGATCGTGTTGCACTGACTCAGGGGTGGAGCAAATTTGCTAGTGAAAACAAGTTGGGGATAGGTGCAAAAATTAAAGTCAACCTTCTAAGTCCCCCTCATCCCGACCCTAGTAATGGTCAGAAATTATACATGTCCATGTCCTTTTACTAATTTGTGTAATGTTATTAGTAATCGACTTATATTTTGGAAATTATGGTACACTAGGATTAGTATTTTATCAGTTAGATTATGTGGTACAAAAACATGTTAAATTTGAACTTGATCAGACTGAGGTTACCATTATTTTCATGTATGTGAATTTATTAGACTTCGTCTTCAATGGGAGTTTATATGCTCATTTAAATTACCTGATGCAACATGATATTGATGGCCATGACATATATATATATCTCATTCTTAATGTTTTGAAGTAGCATGCTTAGACTCTTGGTTACCTGTAGTTTAATATTTTCTAATCATCAAAAGTCAGCCCCATGAGGTTTTAGCATAATACAAGGAACCCCCTGTAGTTTAATATTGTCTACCAGGTTTCCCATTTTGGTTTTAGGGGGTCTTACAAGAACACCCCTTAAATCCTGCAAAAATGTTTACAAAAACATCTTGTAAGGGGTGTCCTTTACTGTATGAACTATAACTGATAGGGGTGTCCAAACACGATATATAATTTATCATTAGTACTAATCAAGTTACGGATAAATATTCACATTAAATGGTATATACTCCACATAGGGCTGTCAATGGGGCGGATTTCATTCCGGATCCGTTCGAAACTCATGTCCGATTTATTAGGATAATTGTCTGATTATAGATTCAATGGACCTGATCCAATTATAAAGATCCGTAATCCGAAACTCATGGAGCGAATTTTTTATTAATACTACAAAAATGTTTCTTGGTATACAATTATATAAATTCTCCCTTTTACATATTTTAACTAGGGTGATTTACACTCAAACCCAGGTTTGGTTTTGGGCATATTACAAGAAAACCCCCCAATGTTTCAATAATTTCAAGGACACCCCATCAAGTTCGCGGATATTACAAGAAACCCCCCAATGTTTCAATAATTGCAAGGACACGCTATCTTAGGTTTTGGACATATTACAAGAAACCCCACAATGTTTCAATAATTACAAGGACACCCCATCAAGTTCGGGGATATTACAAGAAACCCCCCAATGTTTCAATAATTACAAGGACACCCCCTCAATCGGAATTTGATGATGTCACTTCAAAATAATTTTGATTTTCCAAATTTACCCCATACTAATCAATATACCCACACGGGGTGTCTATGTAATAATATTATTCCACAGAGGTTGTCTATGTAATAATGTCATATTCAAATTCATGAGGTAGTGTGAGATGCTTAAAATGTAGATAATCAAAATATTCATGTGTATGGTGTGTGAAGAATGCACCCATAATGGTTACAGATGCACGCCGAGATTTACAGTAACATCAATTGGTCATTTTTTTAAATATGACAATTGTTTATAAGTAACCCCATCAAATTTAGAGTCAAAATATATGATCAATCATGACATAGCTAAATTCAATTATCACAGTATTTTCTTTCGATTTCCAGGTCTATATTTAGGCATGTCAATCTACAACTCAAAGCCGAGCCTTTAACATGTAAAACACATCCCGACTCACTATTATTCGGGTTTGGATCAAATTTAAGCGGGCCGAACCATCGAACTTCAATTAGAAATGCTCAGTTGTACTGGTTCCTATCAATAGTTAATCAATTATGAAATAGCCATAATTTAAATAAAATAAAAATGGGATATTACAAGGGGTGATATAATTTCCTTATCAAGTTTAAATTCACCAACAAGAATAAATCACAAATTCAAACAAATAAAAAAAATTACATATATATATGGCAAATAATTCAGCCAAAACAAGAAGCCCCCAATGTACAATTTTACATGTCCCAGGAATGTGTCAAGTCTATGCTAAACAATTGAATCATTACAACAGGCCTAACCATATTAGCGGGTAAATCCAATGCCAATTTCCCTCCAATAAGTTTTTCTTTGCTTTTCCTTTAATCTCTCATTTGTACAGCTCATTAATTAAGGCCTCTGCTTATAGATCAGCTCCAGTCAATAATTCAACAAACACACACTTGCAGTTAAATATATCTCCATTAAACACTCTCCAACTACTCCTCAACTTGAAGTAAAGGAACCATGTAAGTAAATGTTGAACTCAGTCATTTTTATGTTACCTCCTTTTGTTTATCAAATTAAATGCAGAGAATAATTAAATGATGGGGATTTCGCATAAGCACACATCACAAATAAACCTCCAATTTTATTACAAAAATAAGTCTCATGTACAAGTTTTAACATGTTAATCCTCTCCTGGACTGAACCCAGAATGGAAACAATCAAACAATTATTATACACATAAGTATTATTTAATGAAATAGATACTTCATTAAACCATGGGCACACAAATAATTTCTACAAGGTTTGATACCATTTAATTAAAGTTTTTCAACATCAAGATTTGTCTCACCTGTAAAATGCCTATCTTTTACACAGAAACATTTTTAATTTCATTATTTCAAGCCATGTTAACTTCTTAGCAATTTTATTTAATTATTGGATGAGGTTGATGGGAAGTATAATATCAAGTTTTTCTACCAACTCCCAAAATGCTGTAATAATATTACTAGTAATTCATTTTTTAAGTTGTAATTATGTCATTTTACTGATGTCATTACTGATGACATTTTAGGGGTACTGATGATAAAAAATGTGAAGCAAAAAGGAAACTGGACTTCTGCCTAGGCAAATCAAGTAAGGCTGATGAATTCAATCCTTCTAAGTTGTCCAAAGGTAAAGGTATATCAACACCAATCATCAAAATAGTCAAAGGGAAGGAGGTCGTATCAAATTTAAAAGATGAGTTGAGGAATATGCTTGATATAACTGACACAACAAATGATGATGCATTACTCTTAGACTTAGACAGTCTCATAGATGATACATCCCCTGCTATGAAAGAAATTTTAACAACACACAACACCAAGCTTATGAAGGAGTTCTCGGAGTATTTGGAGCTCAAGGAGGTATTTTAAGTATGATTTTTATTACACATTACATGTTATTGTATACCAATTAACAAACAGTTTCTACCTGCAGTTTATGATATTTGATTGTATCTTTAATCTCTTCAGTGAATCAAGTTAGAACATAGAACATCCCTCAACAAACTTCTTCAAGTTAATAGTAATTTGAATGTGGCACAAAAAGCGTGTATTCAGGAGATGGGATTTGGTTCATTTTGCAAGATAAAAACTGATTCAATAGATAAAATCATGTTGAAATGGATAATGGATAATTATAACTATGATGATCATGTCATTAATGTGCACCATGGTTATTTTCAAATCAACGAAGAAGCTATCAGGGATGCCCTTGGGATACCTAAAACAGAGGTACCTATTAGGTTCAATGTCGAATCGTCACGTGGATGGTTAAAATATGGGAGTTTTTTTACCCTGGTTAAAGGGAGAATAGACATCGGAGCGCTGTCAGATAAACTAAAGAAGTGCACAACTTGTGGAGATGAATTCAAAATTATGTATTTGGCTTTACTTTTAGCCACAGTGTTGTTTCCAGGGTCCCAACAAAACATGCCTCAGCATTACCAAAATTTGCTGCTAGATTTGGAAAAGATTAAAGATTACAACTGGGCAGGATTAGTTCTTGAGAAATTTGAGGAGGGAGTTACTCAATGGAAGAGTGGTCAGACTTATGTCAGTGGATGTGTGCTTGCATTGCAGGTAATTAACCTACATGATTATAACAGTAATTATTCTTAATGTTATTTAACAATAAATGTAAAATGTTGTGTAGGTCCGTACAATTTCCTAATATAACTTGTTTGTTTGGTAAAAACAGATTCTATTCTTAGCTTATGTCATCCCAGTTGGAACAAATTATCATATCAGGTTGGAAAAAGAATGCCCCTATATAGAATACCTAAGCAAGCAAAGGGTCAATATTTTTTTTTTAGTTTCCCAAGGGTTTAATCCCTTTCGAGGCGGGTCAGACACATTAAGTGGGTACCTCTCCCAACAGGGATTCGAACCTAAGTCCGCTACTTTGTAGTGACTAGTCCCTTCCACTAGACCAATCACCTGTTGGTAGCAAAGGGTCAATATGCTTACACTAGATATGCGTAAGATGGGAGGCTACTGGAGTCCCAAGGTAATTATTATATTACATAATTGTGTGGTAAATATACATATAATGTATGGTATGCTGTAACAATCCATATTTTTTATTTTTAAGGCTGTTCAAATCAACACTTGTTATACACAATCATCTAGTTCAAGGTTATTTGATGTTCATACGAAAAAGGGTGATGAGATACCTCATGAGAAAAATGAGGAAGAACAAGCGAAGGATGAGGAACTTGCAAATAAGAATGAGCCTAGTGATGGGGGGCTGGACCCTAATTCATATATTGGTGTCAGACAACACCAGCCATCACATATTGACAACAACTTCCTATATGAATAGTTCAATCTATTGTTTGGAAAGGTAAATGAATTGGACGAGAATGTCTCTAGAATAATCAGCAGTAACAATGAGATTTCACTTGGAAATATATCTAGTAGACCAAACATTGCATACCTTATTCCAAAGATATATCAATCCATCATAGATCTCCCTAACACAATTAACAGCCACTTATATGCATCCATAAAGGAAGCCCTTCAAAATAGCCTAAAACATGGAGGATTGCCATCAACTCCAAGTTCAGGTGTAGAAACACCAGAATCAAAGGTCTGTAGTTCAAAAGGACAGACAAAGACCATAAGCCACAATGAATCTGACAAAATAGCAGATGTTGGAATGTGTAATAGTCCAGCCAATCCAGAGTCATCTCCAGATGCTATTTGTGTTTTCTTATTTGAAGATGGGTTGAACTTGAGGTATACCTTAATTTTTGATTAATTCAGAAAATACTAGTTTTTCAATATAACTTTTAAACAATTTTAACATAAATGCTTTTACAGACAAGTTGTGGTTGATTATGGGAATTGGCACTGCACCAGGGACAACATGATGTGTTTAAAACCTCAAGAGTATATCAATGGAACAGTAAGCTCTCAACTTAAACCAGGCTCCTTAAACCCTAAAAGGCCAAATATTATTATTGTGAACTTAATTGAATCTTTATAGGTGATGAACTGTGTCGCATACTATTGCACAGCCAAAAATAGGGAGGAGAATCCCAGACAAACTTGTTGGTATTTTCCACCTATCTTCAGTGTATGTTAACAACTTTCTATCCAATAACTACTATTTTTTGCATTCTATATGTCTACATGTCTATGGTTTTATTATTTATATTATAAATTTTAATAAATTTGGGATTTTTTTGTATTGCAGCAAATTTTTTGATCCCACACATGACATATACTCAAATTTTAAAGGCTTTCTTTACTTCGGAAGAGAACTTTGTGTAGAGAATGGAGTTTCTACAAAAAATATTCATACCTATCAATGATTGTCACCAACATTGGTTCATTGTCATTATAGTCTTTGATGAATTCCACATTTACATTTGTGACACTGCACCATCCTATGAAATGGAGCCATTGAGGAAGCTGATTGCATATAGAGTGGTAAATTAATGACACAGCACCCTATTACATTATTAATTAATGTCCTTTTTTGAATTTGCTCTCTAACAACTTTTGCATCAAATAGGTTAAGCGTTTGGAAGTTTTGTTGCAAAAATGGCCAGAAATTACTTACAAGAGCCAAAACATTGCTGAGAATTGGTTATGGTTCAATCCCAACTGGGTGCCAGTGCAGCCAAATGGGTATTGTTAACATCTTTCTCAATTTATTTACCCTATAACTACCAAACAATTTAATCTGAAAATTTATTGTGAAAAACAACGATCACAATATAGGTATGACTGTGGGCTTTACGTTTGTATGATTATGATGTTCGATATGGGGATGAGAAGGCAGCTAACCGAGGTAAATTATCACCACATTCACAATCATTTGTTGAATGATTTATTTATCTTCCTGCTAATTACTAAATATGTTGCTTAACCATTACGCATTATTGCAGGCGGAATCAGTTATAGCTCGAGAGAGATTGGCTGTACAACTCTATGAGGCCAAGATCAATAGATTTGCATGGAATGTTTAGACCATATGAATGTCCAGTTATTTTGAAGGAATTGTACTAGGAATGAACCTATATTTTTGGTCCTAAATAACGCGTTGGTACTTATTCTATTTTTGTTCAAGTACCAACGAGTTATTGGATATGCTGGCATTTCTTAAGACTGCCAATTCTATCAACCTGAACCTGCTAAATCATATCATCAACAATCAATTTTGTATCTTTTTGAATCTATGTAAATATAAGTGATCTATTATGTATTAATCAGTTCTATTGTGCTTATCAAGGGAATATAAGATGTAACTTGTATTTTAATTGAATGATATACTACATACAAAGAAGGGAATGTGGTAACAAATTACCTGATGGAATAATTCATGCAGTTCACTGATTTTATTTCCCAAATTGATGTAGTTAGGCAAGCTCAGGGCCAAGGATAATCCCTAGTATAACAAAATAATCATCCCATAAACATATATTAGATAATTAACATTAATAAATTTACTCAATTTTAGTAAGTGGGAGCATACTGACACACACTCATTACAAGATTTGCCTTATTCCATATTCTTTAGTTAAGAAACAAATATGTTCAACAACCTTGACATTGTATTCGAATTTCATTGTTAATATAGTGTATTACCAAAAATTACTAAATTTGGAGTTGTCTTTACAAGACTATGGATATATCATAATTTATCTTAAAAATGGATAGTCTTATCACGAATAAGGTAAGAACATAATGCTACGTAACATATCTAAATAAAATAACAACCTTTTATGATAGAATTTCATAAATGTATCAACTAAGCACAAATAGTTCAATCTAATAAGCAATTATAATTACAAGACTTCAAATCCATCAACAGAACTATAAATAGTGGAATCATTGTTCAGTGGAATTTCTCAAAATAATTTCTAAGATGCATTTCTACACAAAATCACTGAATTCAACATATAATTTCATGAACATTTCCAACTGACCAACCAAAATATTAACATGACAAATTAACAGTAAAAGATATCATTCACATTAAATAGTTCATTTTTTTTCTTCATATTTCTCAGAAAAAATACAATATTACAGCATTCTAAACAAAATCACATAAGATGTGATCAAATTTCATAAACATGTCCAACTACAAAATAACAATTACAAGACTTCAAACACATAAAAATGTAATCTTCAAGTTCCCTCATAACCATCATTTCTATTCAAAATAGCGGAGTTGCCTGATTCATATAGACAAATGTGCAACATCAGCAAAAATAATTTGCATCTACAAGCTATATATAACTGACATAATCACTAACAGAACATGATGGATACATTCTAAAAAATAAGTCATAGTAAATAAATAATCTAAATATACATGGTATGAAGGCATTGTAATTCTGAATATCAAAATGTTGCTCTAGTTTAACATATAATCCCACAAATTATGAAACACCAGAAATAAACTGTTTCAATCAATTACAGGGGTGGGGGTGGGTGGGAATCTCTTAAAACACTTATCCTTGTTCAGTGTTTTAATCAGTTACAAAGGGGAAATCACAATTGTACAAAAATAATACATGAACAATCCAAACTAATGGGAAATTCTTCATCATAATTCAAATTATGTATGAACTATAACTGAGACAATGCATTGTTGATGACTGTGACATCAGAACTGAACAGTTTCATGGCAAAAACTCTCGATAATAGATGGAAAATAAAAATTTAAAATGCAATCTAATAGCCCCTTCAAACAAATTGTTATGACATTCAACAAAGTTACTAACCTATATGGATATGCTGCGGGAAATAACTTATTTTCACAGGATTCAATGAATCTACAGAGAGCAGGTCTCGCATCATCAATTGTATTTACCTTAAACCAATTAAGAAAAAACAAAGTCATGATTAATCATTATGCTATACCATCTCAAAAAAACTTGGTTAAGGGTAAAATTACGGTAAACTATCACCTAATATGCAGCAAACAGAATCTATTCTTTATCATAAATATCACATCTTATGGAATATTCACCTTAAACAGAATCCATTATCTGCCATCAACTTAAATCAGTCCTTCAGGAAAAATGACATCTAAAAAACACAAGAATGTCTCCCATTGATCATTGAGGTCCCCCTTCAGCCCCATTAATATATTATAGTACTATTTACCAACATTCCTATATTATAATACTCTCAAATTAACTTATTTTTGTATAGATGTGACAAATAGATAACAACAACAATTGCACAATAAAAAGCTGGAAGACAACTGAATCAAGGCTCAACAAATGAGCACATCAATTATTTGGAAAAATGCTTAAGAGGAGAACCTCAAAATTAAAAGAGAGCTCACGTTAATATCACCATCTCTGAGGAACTGACAGTGAATCTGAATTCTCAATCCATTACTTGGGCAGAGGCAGCGGATATTCAGCTCTATAAGTCTAACTCAATTAACCTCCCGTTCTTTATCGACATATACACCAAAAAGGGAATTAAGTTAGTTGTGGGCAAAAGAGCATGATGAACAACTTAACAGAAAAAACCCCTCCATAATCTCATCCTTTAAAGCCCAATCTATATTACTTTGGAGCAAGTGCTTAAATTTTAAATTAACAAAAATGTGTTTATATTGGGAAATTTTTTTTAGTGAAGAATTGGATTAGAAATTCACAATATAGCCTTAGAGTTGTGAAAGGTCAAAATATAAAGGTCAAGTAATATTCTCCTCAGGATGGCATACCTCATCTGCAAATAGAAATGTGAGACGGCCTACCAAATCATCCCTTGCTTCCTGTACAGTCGGAATATATTGCAATTGATGGATGCCCAGCTGTAAGCATAAAAAATGAGTAAAGAATAGCTGATTTTGAGTTATAACATAAAGATTTCAAAATGTCAGGTTGATAAAGAAAGATTGTTCATAGGATTTAATTTAAATCAAAATAAAATCTAAACATCGAAATTGTAAAATTCATTTTCAGTGGAGACCGGAAAATAGCAAAACATTATAATTCATTCTTTTCAATTTTTAATCAAACCTGCAATAATTGATTCCGAAGAACCCAGATACCTTCAACAAATATTATAAATTATAGGGGAAAATAACAAAAATGACAAAGGCAAACCTGAACTATGAGAGGACCCTAAACGTTTGACGGAGAACACGACTTCTCTGTGAATGGATGAGGTTGTGGAGAAGATGAATCTTCATAGATTTTTCAGAGAGAACGATGAGTTTTGTGGAGAAGTGAGAGAGAATGGAGTTTTCAAATGATAAGGGCAAATCAAAAAATTAAGAAAGTGTAAGGGACATTTTGGTCATAATATTGTGTACATTATTTTGGCTGGGTACATACACCCGTACAAGGCCTACACCATTTTACACTAAAAAGGTTGTGAGAGAGTCACAATAAAATATCCCAAGTCTTAATGGTTTTAAATGCTTGTGAAAATCTTAATTTAACAACATAAATGTTCGAGGCTAATTTTAATAATTTTTTTTGTGACAATTATTTAATAACAAATATTGAAATATGAGAACCTAAGAAATTATTACTACTTGCTTATGTAAATGTCATAATTAAAACAATCGGTTTCTTTGAATACACCTATTTAATTTTATTCTTAAGAATACACAAGTCTCAAATTCGATGAAAACAAATATGCTATGACGAGATTTCAACACATTTTAGGGAACTAAACCATTCAACTAGGCTGAAAGCTGAATCGTTATTGCCTTTTTCTTTCTATGAATACTTCATTCCTTAACACAAAAGAAATGTTCAAAAAAATAAAAGATATGTTTTAACCTAATCGAGACGATATTGAGAATCAATTTGTAGGTGAACCTTCTACACAACAGATCTGAAACTGTACCATTGATATTCCAGTGCAAAACACACTAACAATTAAGACGTGAACAAAATGAAATACAAGTAGCGTTTCTAACCTAATCGAGACGATAGCTCAGGTGGTAAGATTGTCGGCTACGAAGTTTCTGTGTAAGAGAGAATTTAAATTTTCGTTATGGTCAACCGGTTTAAAATCTTCGAATTTCTTCAATTAGGCCACAAACAACCCAATTCGTTGTTGGGTTTTATGGGTATTAACCCAATTAAATTGAGTCCAATTGAAATTAAGCCCATAAAATGAGAAATGAATGAAATTTAGAGAGGAAAAATACCTTCATCCCACATGGAGAAAATTGAATTTTTTTTTTGTCATTTATAATGCAAAAATATGGATAAGGGTTTGACCCCTTGGGGGTACCAAAGTGTTCTGAGGGGAGAAGACGTACATGGTAATGGTTTCCCACGCGCGTGGCCGCCGGCGTCCAACTGGCCGGCTTGGCACAACACGGGTTGGGTTTGGATTGGGCTTGGGCTTCAACATAATATTATCTTTTTGGACAAAATTTAATTAATGTTTTGGACCAAAACTTAAAGGCCCAATTACTAAATCCATACAAATTAGATCCGCGTAGCTGATCCGGTTGACCCGAACAAGATCCGCGTAATTGACCCGCCCCTAAAAAGATCCGCACGCCTATTTTTTGAATTGTGGCACCGGTTCGGTTTTGAATTGAACCAGTTGCACCCATTCAGACCGAACCAATGCTACTGGTTTAATTCGAACAGTCATGTCCCACCAGAAACAGCTTTTCTGCTGCTATAGAGGGAGAATCTGACCAATTCTCTTATCTCGTTTTCTAGCAATCAAAAGCAGAATCTTATTCTTTCTCTCTATTCTTCTCTCTTAATAATTGTTCAAATATTTTATTTGTTAAAGTTCGCCGTGGACTTGTTCATTGTGCAAATAAACAAGTATCCGACTGTTGTATCTTGGAAAACTACTGGGACAAACTGTTGCACCTTTGACAGCCCAGAAATATTGTCTTAAAGACATTGCATTTGCAAGCCTTAATCGATTTTTCATTTAAGAATTATTTCAGTAAGTGCATTGTTATTAAATTCTAATTTTCTTTGTTCTGCGAGAATAAACTGTACTAAGATTTATAATTAAAGTTAATTATAAATAATTATTCTGTTGGAGTAATTTATTATAGTTTTCTTTTTATATTATAAAATACTTTTATAATATTTTATAAATAATTAAACTGTTAGAATAATTTATTATAGTAGAAATATAAAATATTTTATAATATATACACAGATTGTTTTAAACATTTAACAACATTTGTCTCTTTCCATCTATTGTTAATTTTCGAGATAGATTGAATGTGCAATCTTAAAACATACCTCATTCATTTTCCAATGATCAAGTAGAGAGCAGGCACATCAATTTAGTAAATTTTATTTAAAAAAAAAAAAAACTACTATGAATAAAGAAATAACAAAGGTTTCTTCTTTCTTAATTGATGAAAATTCTTAATCAGTCCGGTTCGATCGAACTCAGAATAACTATAAGCCAAATGAAATATATTTATCATGTGGTTGGATGAATTTTAGTGTTTCAAAAATCGGAGCGGTCGGTTGGACCGTTTAATCAGTAATCAATTGTCAATCCAGTCCGATTTATCTCCAAAATCAGTTTTGTTATTGACCCAGTTCGAACCGGAAAAAAATCGGTCAAAATCGATAAAACCCAAAAATCAGTGAACCGATTGAACCAATGATCCACTTATAAAAAGAAAAAGTTTACGCAACGGAATTTTACTTCTCTTCCGCGATATTTAAACTTCAAAAATACTCTCACATCTCTTCTTCTATTTTTCACTTTAAATCAAACAAAATCAACAAGAAAATAAAATAATAATAAGTTATAGAAATATATTTGAGAATCAATTTCATTAGAATAATCATTTTTTCCCTAACTTAAAGTATTTTTATTTTTTTATATAAAGTTTCAGTGACAAAATTCATCAATATTCTCTCTTTTAAATAGGTGATTATCAATAAAATTATCGTTTTTGATATGATATTTATTATAATTTGAATTATTGCCTTGATATCTTGTTATCGTACTTGTAATTTTGTCAATATCATTCATTCTCAACTTAAGATTTGTAGGAAAAATAATTGGCATGAGATAACATTTAGTTTATGAAAATAAACTTGAAAAACTTGATATTTTTTTTTTCAAATAGTTGATTACATATATTAAAACTCAAATTAAAATGTATCTTTGTAATGACGTCACATCGATTGAACGAGTAGTTAAAACGCTTAAACCGATTTAATCAGAAATCAATAAGACTACCGATTAGATATCTGATCCAATTTTTAAACATTGATGAATTTGACCAATTTAGGTATGAACAATAATTTTTTTATTTACATACTTAAAAATAAATTAACGAAATTGGCCATCAAGGAAAATTAATATCTACCCCGATGGATTTAATCCACTCGGATGCTAGATGAATGTCACATGAGCATGAAATGACATTTGTTTGTTCTTACATGCTCATGTGTCGTTCATCGAACCCTAATGGATTAAATCCACTGGGTAAGATCTAAGTAACCGGGAATCAATTCCACCGAGGTTAATTACTTATACTAGCCTATAACACGTGGCTTAAAACAACCAATCAGAAACAGTAAAACACGTAGGAACAATTGCAGAATCTTAAAAGTTAAAACAAGAAAATCCAAACGAAACTGATGAAAAACGCCGTAAAGTGTCATTAACATCAATTAAATTAAATAGTAACACCATCTCAAAAAAAAAAAAATTAAATAGTAACACAACGTTCATCACTCTGTTTCTGTTGGGCTTGTAAATTATGGCTAAATCCAATCAGAAATTACTATTGTCACTCTTATATGTAATAATAATATTTTCATGGATGCCAATTGAATCCCATTGCGCAAAAAAACTGATAGGAATCGCAAGAAGAGAAGACATTCCTTTCATCAAATGCCGAGTTTGCCAAAAATTAGCGTCCCAATAACACAAATAGGTTCAAGCAAAACAAGCTGAGATCACACCTAAAAAGGTAATGGGTTTTTCCAATTGCTGGAAAAAAAAAGGGGACATTAGTCTTATATGAGGCTATTTTTGCAATTTAAAAAATTTCATGCTGAAATAGAACTAAATTGTTAAATTAATATAGTTAGTACTTGATTGAATCGGATGACTTTTAGTGTTCAATTTACCTCCATGTGATTTATAAAAGATTAATTTACCTCATCTAATCTTATAAATATTTCACTCAGCCTTTCCATAAATGTTTAAACTTAAAAAAATACGAATTTAATAAAACTATCCCTTTTATATGTGGCGCTTTACTTTACTTTATCCCTGTATTATGATAAATGTGACACTTTACCCCATGTGTTATGATCAATGCGGCAATTTACCCCCTATATGTTATAAAGATATTTTACATGCATATTCTCAATTTTAGCAAGTGAATTACACTCTTCGACTGAATTAAGGAGGTAAATTGCTCTCTTAAAATTTTTACAACGAGTAAAGTGCTCTCTTTTAAATTATAGGGAGATAAATTAAACGTTATGCATTTGGGGGAGGGGGGATAAATTGACATTAGCTCTTTATGATGTTAATATTTTGTGTTTGAGTTATATGCTATGTACATTTGCATTATCCGATGGATTGTTCTATTGTATTACAATTATGTTACTTTCATTTGATTTGGCGTATAAATGTTGATTTAGACTCGATTAATAAAAAGTTTGGTTACGAAGACGATGATGATGATGAGACAAATTTGCCTTTTAAAATGGCAAGAACAAGATCCTAACAATTTATATATATATTTTTTGCCGGGGAAAGTTTTGAGAGAGAAAGATGGTAAAAAGTATGAATGGAAGAAAAGAATTACTAAAGGAGTTGTTGATGCTAGGAAGAAACTGAAAGATCATTCAAACAGAATTTTAAATAGATTAAGACAATGGTGGAAAAGCAAGAAACAAAACAGGAAAGAGCTCAAAGTCCACCAAAGCAGAGCTATAGACTCGAGTCGATATCTCTTCAGTTTTAGATAGTATAATTCTGATCAATAACAGTACAAATAACAGTACACACATAAACAGATAATTGTCGAAAATTCAAAAGTACTCAGATTATGAGTTTCTGGGAACCAGACTTCATCAACTGGGTATTTGCAAATCAGGTCCTAATTGGCCATAGTTGTGGCACCAAGAACCTTTTTTAAACAAATAATGGAAATTATAATCCAGTAAAGGTACAACATCAATTCGAATATCCCAACATGTTCATAAATACCGTCAACTTAAATGCTGATCAGAAAGATTACTGCATTCTTTGCTACTTATAGAACTGGCAGCAGCAAATAAGAGATTGAGCAATGTAAATACCGAGGCAGCTCAGTTCAGTAGACAATTCTTCAGTCTTCTCCAAGCAGTGGAAATCAAGACAACATACGGCATGTAATATAACAAGATCAGCGCATTAGGTAATGTTGTGTTCTTGAAGCCTGGCAATGTCGCCCATTTATAGAATACTTTAGCGTTATATCTACATCACGAGGATTCTTTTTATTAGGTGTCACGGTCATGGTCCCATGGACAGCTTCCCCTTGGCAAATAGACAGCACGTCTTCTAGGTAGAGGACTGTTTGTTTCCAATGAGTAGCACGTGATTTGGGTCCTCCATGCATATTAAGTTAATAGTCAAAATCAGAAGGTGCATGTTATCGTTTCTTTCAAAATCAGTACCGAGGACTAAAGATAGTGAAATAATATTCTTGTTACTCGTTTCATATAATAACATTGTTAAAGACATGCAGGGCTAAAATATTCCAAAAGGAAAATTAAATAAAGAAAGGTTCAGATAAATATATCAGACCTGTGGAGAATCCCATCAATTTATGGCACTTGGTAAAAGAAACATCAAAATAAGCTACAAGAGCATGGATGTAATCATCGCGTTCTGCCACAAGCTTAAAAGGTGCAGTGAAGGAAGTATCCACTTCACCCATCTTAGATATGTCCAGTGTCTGAAATTAGTAAATTCAGTTAATTTAGAATACACTTTATTTTACATACACATTCTTTAAGAGATGTCGTAAACAGTCGAGAATGGAGGCAGAGAAGAGGTTCAATACCTTGAGTAGTTGGGAGTTGGTAACAATTTGTTTCTGCTCTACATTGTCAACAAGAGGCTCAGCTATTGATTGCTTCCTAATGCAGCTCATATCAAATCCATATACATTGTTCCAAACTGTGATGGCATTACACCAAGATTAGAACAAATGAAGGCCTAAACACCAAATATATTGTTGTGACAGCAACTGGTGCAAGTCTAAGAATTTGAACGCACAAGTACAAACATATAGTAACATATTCATTAAATATAATCAATGCCGGGAATACTAAGCTCACATTCAATTTTTTCTTCCTTGTAATCAGCATCTTCAATTGCTGTCAAATAAAGGGGGGCTTTATCTGGCAATACAAGTCCATCTGGAACCTGCATATAGTAATTAGCAGACATTATAACTTCACAACAAAATAAGCTAAACAGATTCACAACTATACCATTGCTCTGCTTCTTGCCGCTTAGATTCATTTCAATCACACTCAATTTTGTTTATATAAAATTGATAACTTACTAGCCACTTGTCACGAGCATAAAGGACAGTATTCAACATATTCTCATAGACTAGAAAATATCCCATCCACTCAGAAATGATAACATCAACATGAGGAACTGGAAGCTCAATCTCTTCAATTTTTCCCTTGAGAACAGTTATAACTGAAATGTTTAAAAAAAAGTATGATAATTGATCCCATAAGTTCAATTAGATGAAAACTGTAAGAGATGATATATGATTTAGGAACTTAAAGGATAAAAAGAGCAGTACCATCTGAAAAACCATTTAGCTTTACAATCTCTTGAGCCATGTTAGCCATGGTGGAGCATTCAACCTGAAATATGAAGGCATAATATTCATATAGTCAAATTTAAGAGTGAAATGGTGCAGCATTTTAAGAAAATATCCACAGCATGGTATAAGAAACTATTAGATCACAAAAGCAATAGGGCTATCCCATGTGCACATAATTTAATTACATTTTCACCAGCTTAATTGTAATACTACTACAGCTACTAAGAGTTTTGTATTACTACAGAATGATTATTGACAAGTACATAAATCAAAGAAACAAAGTTTGTTGTAGATAAAACAACATCAATTTACATCCTATTCTTAAGGCAAACAATAGATAGACCCCAGAGTTGTATATATATAGGCTATAACTTGTACAATTAACAACAGAAGTAAAACTCAAACATACATAAGAAACAATTAACTCAAATGTTCGAAATAATAATAAAATAATGATAACTATGAGGAATGAACAATAATTGATGCCTAATTAACAGGAGTTCATTCGGAAACCCAGATAAACCATAGCTTTACTGGATATTGCTGAAATTGCGGAAAATCAATTATCTAAAAGACATTGTTTTATCTTCCGTGGTTTCTGTCTTTTTCCTCTTGAGAAAAGGTCTGTGCACAAAAAAGTGAGAGTATTCCTGTCCCAGCTCCCACATCAAGGACAACCTTGTCCTTTATAAGAAAGGAATTCTTATAAATGACATTTTGATATGTCTTGGTTCTAACTACATCCTTCAACATTTCCTGCATAGAGAAAGAACTTTGCGAAAAACCAGACATAGAATGAAGAGGTTATTCAATAAAATTGTCAGTAGGAAGCTCTACAACATATAAGGTTTTTCCCGGCGCGAAAAAAGCGCCGGGAATAGGAAAATATCCCGGCGCTTCTAAAAGCGCCCCACCGCCGCCGGGTTAAAGGGGCGACGGGAATAAAAAAACCGCCGGGAAAAAGTATTCCCGGCGCTTTTTAGCTTTCAAAGCTATACCCGGCGCTTATAATGCGCCAGGAATAAGCCCACTTTTAATTATAAATATAAAAAAAATTCGTTTTATGATATATTTTGTGCTTTTGATTAGTGCATTCATATAACCCAAATCTAAATCCAATAATTTTTTATGTTCTTTTAACAAATTAAATCACAATAAATTTTTCTAATCATCCAACATATACCATCAAAATATGCTTCTTTTCCAAATCATCCAACAAATGAAATGCCTCAACAATTTGCATTAACAAAAAATATTAATAAAATATCTATCAAACTAAATACAAAATAATGTGCAATTTAACCCTTCATCTTAAACCTTCTTCTTTGGCAACACCTTCCTGAAATACAAAAAATGAAAGTGTTAGAAACATAACAACAATGAAACACAAATAGTAAATCCAAGAAATGAAACTTATCATATAATAATGGCTAAACAAGATAAACCAACAATAAATACGATTAATTCTACCAAATTGAACTTAACGTAGACATGAATTATATTACTAATAGAAGCACTTCCACAATCATATTAGCCAAAGCATATGAATTCAACTAAATAAAACTTAACATAGACATGTAATTCATTAGTGACATTATCAATAAAAAATTTACATGAAAACAATTATCAAACTTAACATAGACATGATATTCATTAACCTCTCATACCTCACCGGTATTGTGGTTTTGCGTTTGTTTTTTTGACTGTAGTTTCTTGCATGGGTACTTGCGTCTGCAATTAATTTGAAAATCATAGATTAATTTCTTGCATCTACCTAGAGAAACTTGAAGAAGTAAAACTTTGAAACTCTTGAAACATATTACCTCGCAAAATTGGACACTTGAGTGCATATGACTTTCTCGAGGAAATGTAGCACCCTGTAAACTTGAAGATTGCGGGGCTGCATTCACCTCATGATCTTGTTGTGAGCAACTAGATGTCCCTCCATACATATTGGTCGGGGGCTCCTATTAATGAGAATATAGTTTTATAAATTTCAAATATTACAACTTCACAAATATTTATGCATACATATATAACTCTAAAACGCATACATTACCTTAGATGATTGAACATTCTGGTGAAAACGAGATTGAAGTGCATTTTCTATCATTTGTTCCATCTCTCCCCGTAGCTCCATCCTCAATTCTTCTCTAACACGCTCCTTTAGGGATTCCACTATGAGGGAAACCTTCTTATCGATAATCGAATCTTGATTCTTTATGGCCGAGACTTGAGTAGGCGTAATACCAAATCCATATGTGCGTAAACATCCGTGTTTCTCAGGGCCTAAAACAGCATCCAAAATTTGATCTTTCATTTCCTTAGAGTTCATGGCCTCGGGATTTTCTGAAATAAGATCTGTCAACTTTTCCTACAAGTTAAGAAAAACATGGAGGTTAACATTATAAATTCAAAAACAAATATAAAATATAAAATTTACAATTACTTACAATAGAAGTTGTATATGTATCATGTTGTCCATTCTTCGGCGTGTTTGCCTTCACCCATACGTCAAAGTTAGAAGGTTCTTCACCCTTCTCTATAAACATCAAAGAAACAATAAAATATCAAGTAATCAAAATAGGGGTACCACACAATTGAGAAATTTTATACAACGAACTAAAAAAGTTTTATACCTTGATGTTGAACACTTGTTACATTTTGTCTCATTTGCAGTCTCTTTCCAATATAGCATGCAATCATTAGGGCATGCGTGGAATTTCTTATACTCAAGACCTAAGCCCTTTATAATCTTCCATGCTTCACGATAAGAGCTTGGGAATTCATCGATCATCGGAAATGTTTCTCTCAAGATTTCTAGTAACACAGAAAACGAGTTGTTGCTCCAACGATACATGGACTTGATTTGAAGCAATCTGAGTATGAATGACATTAACGATTTCTCACAACCAGGATATAACTTGTGACTAGCATCTTGCAACAGCTTATAAAAATTTCTAGTTTCTTTGTCAAGCTCTACATTTTCAGCTTCATCAAAGAATACAATATTAGGATTGTCCTTCGGGACACCGAAGGCCTCATAAGCCATCCCTTCCAAGTCATCTCCTTCATACCCTTGATCTTCTTCATCTTCTTCTTCGTTTGAATTCAAATGACTCAAATAGAAAGATTCCTCTCCATGATGTACCCAATTTGAATAGGTCACGAGAAACCCATACATCATTATATGTTCATAAACACCTCTCCGATTTCCATGAATTAAATTTTGACAACGAGTACAAGGACACTTAATCACCTCACCCCTCTTCTTAGTAGTGTACGCATATTCAAGGAAAGCTTCAACTCCTTTTTTGTAATCAGGATGCATGTGATTTCTAATTTTAATCCAACTTCTATCCATGGACATAAAAAATAAATCTGACAATAGAAGAGTGTTTTTCAGATATAAAAAATAAAACTCATTAGCTAATGATAAGTATAGTATACTACTTTAAGAAAAAACAATGATTCAATATAAGCTGAAAAAGGCTGAAATTAAGTTTGCACCTGAAAAAGCCTGAAATTAAGTATACATTTACTCTTAGAGTAAATGTATGTATATAGACACTAGCACGGAAGTAAATGTATGTATGTAGTAAACATTAGTCAGGTAGCAAGTTATATATAGTACAGAGTGAGCAAGAAAAAGCTATTAATAATATACATACCTCTAAAGTCTAAAATCTAAATACATACCTTATATTGTGATTTTGAGCTTTAGTTTTTCGAGTCAAGCTCGAATCGATCTTCAAAAGTCATCAAAAAAAAAATAAATAGTGAATTGCAATTCAAAAGTCATCAAAAAAAAATCTAAATACATACCTTATACGAAGAAGAATGCAAAACTAAGACAATTCTATCGGACCAACAGTGTATAATATATCATGGGACAATTGCAATTCATAATATTTTGAGAAAATTGGAGCCAAAAGTACAATTAGATCATAAAGTACGGGATCAAAAATACAATTCATAAAGTACTGCAAAACAATTACCTAGTTAGAATGAATACGGAACAATAATTTTCACCTCTTCTGCAACAATAATTTAAAAATCAAAGTAGACTTTGAACTTCAAACAAGGTAATCAAGAAGCATGTGCAGTTTTACAATGTTGAAGGTAAGAGACACATCAAATTAAATGAAACTGTAAAGCACACACAATTAATTTTTAAATCAATCAACACAAACTCTTTAATCTCTATGACTCTATACATTAATTCCTTAAAAAGCTCTTCAGCTACACCATCACACATTCAATGCCCATTAAAATTATTCGAAATGCTGCTATATCTACGGGCAGAATTAGTGCTTCTGTACATACCCAAACGACTTAATTGCTCTATATATAATTATATATATATAATACAGAGGGAATTGTAAAACTGCCCTTTTGGAAAGTTTAAATTGTAAAAATGCCATCCAGGGGCCTTTTTACTGTAGGAGTGGTATTTGCAATATTGCCTTTTATTTCCTTAGCTTTCATTTTAGTATTCTTTGTTTGTTATTTTACTTTCTATATGATATATTAATTTTTGCTTATGCAATTCATGTTCGAAATCGGTTTTTCGTCTTTCTAATATATTTATTTTGAATTCTATTATGTCTGGGGCATAAGATTGAAGCCTTAGAAATTGTGCGTAGGCTAAAATAGCTTTATTATGTTCAATTTCTTTATTTATTCTTTGTAATTTCTCTTGTATTTTCTCTATTTTCTCCAGTTTCGTTACTCAGCTCTGATACCAAAAATTGGTCAGAGGCAGCGGATGTTTGATTTTTATTAGAAATTTTTTCTTTAGTAGAATAATTACATGTTGTGCATGAATCTTTAGCTTCTTTAATCATTTTTCTTATAATCTTTTCGTTTATTTTATACATTTTAGTACTAAGAGATGTAGTTCTTAAATAATTTAATCTTTCTTCGTAATGTTTAATTAAATTTGATACTTCTTCGCAACTTTTTTCTTGATTATTATTCATAATTTTTCTTCTAAATATTTAGTTAAATCTGAAATTTTATTTTCTAACTTCTTATATTCGTTTTCTTCTTCCTTTTCAGGTTTTATAAGATTTTTTGGCTGTTCTAGAGGTAGCTGTTTTAGATAAGAAGGTCTAAATGATATCGATCGTCTAATTTGATCACTCGTTCCTTCCATTGTTATGTTTTTTATTGGTAATTTTTTAACTTGTACTATTCCTTCAAATAATTTATCTAAATAAATAGATTCTTGATCGAGAAAACTTATACTATGATGGCTATTTGTTAGAGCATATTCTACCATATACGTTAAACTAAATGGTTGATCTCCTTCTTCCATTAATTTTTCTCTTGCAAATTTGTATCCTAAACAAATACTGTTATCTAAATTCTTTGTTGATAAAGGAATAGCATATTTAATTCCTAAATTAAATTTCAATGTTTTATATGCTAGATTTCCCATTGTTAAACCCAAAACTGAATCTTGAATGTCTTTTATTCTTCGATCGTAGGCTATTAAGGCTATTGGTGAATCAATTCCTTCTTTGAAAGTTGATTTTATTAATACTTGTACGGTAGCAATTTGAATATATCCTATTTTATTTCTGTCTTCTTTATTTTTAATTTTTTCTATTCTGGCTGCTATTTGCTCACTATCAATTATAGGAATTACAATAGTTCCTCTAGTACTTTTTATATCTATTGGTACTTCTTGAGAGAATAAACCGTGATAAACGATATTTTTTCGTTTTAATTTTTCAAATATTGATGTATTAAAGTGTTGTCCTTCCTTAAGATCTAGTTTTGCTTTCTTAGTTTTCTCTATCTTATGTTCAATAATTGATTGTGCTGAAAATATTCCAAAGGTTCCTTCTTGTTCTAATAATTGTATATGCCTATCGAATTCTTCTACTGATGAGTTCATAGTGGCAAATTCATTTCGTAACTAGGTAACTTTATTCTTGGAATTTTCACTCCTTGTAATTGTAGATGTTGTGAATGAATTTCATAGTTTAATTGTTCTAAAAAATCAATTCCTAATAATATATCAGCTCCTACATTGCATTCATCTATATATATGGTAAGATTGAATTTTAATTCTTCATGAAATAGAAGTTCTATAGTAGTTTTCTTATTACATATCTTTTCTCCTTTTACAGTTTCTACAATAACTGGTGGTGCTTCAGATCTAGTTACTGCATATTTTGGATGAACATGTGATATAGATGCTCCTGTATCTATGAGTACTGAAACAATTCGTGATTTATTTAAAACTCCTAATATATGATATTGTAAAAATGGATTCTTCGAAACTTAATCTAAATCATACATACCTGTTATGTCTTGGTTGATCTTGACCTTGGAGTTTCTTTGCTGGTGGTATTTGAATTCCTCAGTAGTAATATTTGTTGATTTCTTTTTAATTAAAATCCTATTCAGAAGTTAAAAAACTTCAAGATTTTTTGTTTATTGAGAGAAGAAATCTTAGAAACAAAGTTCTAATTGATTTTCGCACACCTTACAACTGAAGTAGATCACATTATTTATAGGAGGGGGAATATATCTTCCACCACTCATCCAGATCACTTAAGGTGATAAGGATTTATTTAGGGCCTACAGAACAGTCTATTTACATAATGGTGTTTACATAATGGCCTATTCTAGATTCCACTTCTGATTTAAAAGTAAAATGTTACATAATTACTCCCACTTATTTTCCTTGCCGACACCTTTTTCTTTTGTCTTCTTCTCTTATTTTCTTCCGCTAGTTTCTAACCTTTAATTATTTTCTTCTCTTATTTTCTTCCTCTAATTTCTAATCTTCAATTATTCTTCTTTTGTCTTCTTCTTCAGTCTCTCCTTCACTGGACTGGTCCATACAGTGGTCGCATTTGTGTGCTTTGAAAACTTTCAGTGTTTCACATAATTGAAGTTTTTCTTCCACAGATAATTTGGTGAATACTCCTTGGATTTTCATTACATCGTCTTCAAAGTCCATAAATGTTTTGAATTCATCGCCTCTAATTTTATCCTTAAAATTTGAATAAATCATTGTGTTTTCATTTTTGTAATTTATCTTTATTTTTGATTCTTCGGTTAATCGTTGTAGCATAGAAACAACTCCATGGACTAATCCGGCATTTATAAGTTGATGACTTCCTTTGTCTTCCTTAACTGGTTGGTCACGAATTGGATACGTTCCGTTAGATATTCCCATGTAAATAAGCGAATATGCTGGTACTTGTACTTCGTCTTTTTCATTAAAATAGGGATATGAGCTGTATATTTTTTAGTATACTTCTCTATCCTTTCCAAAGTACCTTCGATAATTTTTTACTGTCTGTTGAATCCCTTGACTGAATTCTTGAAGTATTGTGTTGCTTTCGTCGATGTATATTGTGTCAATTAATCCATATTGGAAGAATTTGTACGTCATTAATGGACTTGCTCCACTAATAATAACTGCTTTGGGTCCTGAGAATATTCTTTTCTCTGTTGGATAGCATTTCTAGATGTTCCTGAAAATCTTTTTTACTTAGTTGCTTAAGTTGGATGTGTTCCTGCCTTGTAGGTACCTGTGTGAGCCTTGTTATTTTGCCAAGTATCTTCATTGAAGAGGATGGTTGATCTGTCATTGTTGTTTTTGGGCTGACTAATGCTGATTTAAATGGTTGAGCTTTAACTTCTCCTTCAGAGATTGCCTTGTTTTCTTCGACTGCAAGTTTTGCTTCTGCGAAAGTTTTGTACGCCTTGTGAATAATTCCTTTGTGACCGTTGATAAACAGTGATGCTTTATGCCATTCGTCAAAGATTGCTCCTTTGGCTGGTCCATTGAAGATGACATAATACTTTTTTGATGAAGATGTTTCCTGAATTTTAATTTCTGCGGGAACTTCTACTTTTGTTTTTTGTTCGTCCACCACGCTTAGCATGCTAAACTCTGATGGTTTGTATGTTGCGTCTAGTGATAGTATAGCTTTTTCCAATTCTTGTAATTCACGAACTTTTACTTCAATGTTACCTTTTATTTGTTTCGCTTGGTTCTTTAGTGTTGCAATTGCTCCTTCCATTAGTTATTGTTTCCTGTTGCAAACTCTCTTGTTAATGTATCTGCAATAATATTATTACTACTTTTTATATATTTTATTTTTGCTGGGTATCTGCTTAATTCAAGCTGCCATCTTATTAACCGTCCTTGGTTATAATTGGCTTGCAACTTGTATCTAATGAATCCTGTTAAATATGTTGAATCCGTTCTAAGTTCAAATTCCTTTGGTAACAGATCAATTCTCCACTTCTTGAATGTTCGTAAACATGCTAATGTTTCTTTTTCATGTATTGGATACCTTTTTTCTGTTTCGGAAAACGTTCCGGATATATACCTGCATAATATTTCGGGACTTTTATTTGTTGCTTTTTCTATGAATAGTTTATCAGTATCATGTGTACTTTTGCTCGTAGAGCTGATTTCATTGTTTAAGTTGTATACCTCTGCTCCTTTAATTTCTTCACTTTCTTGCGTTTTCCTTGTATACATTTCATACATCCTGACCATACTTCATCGGAGGCATCAGTTTCGATAATTAAATAGTCATTAGAGGTCGGATTATATAATTTTGGTAAATTTTTTGAAATATGCTTTATTTTTTCAACTATTTTACTATCTTCATCTTCCCAAAACCATTGTTTTTTAGTACTTATTTTTTCTTGCAATTTCTTCTTTTCCTTAGCACATCTTTTAAATATCCTAACTCAGATATGTAATTTAGACATCCAAGAAACCTTTGTAGTTGTTTTCTATCTTCTATTTTATTTGGAAATAAGTGTAATTTTTCTAAAACATGTTTTTGTAATTCTATTTCTCCATTTGATTTTATTATTGTCCCTAAAAACTCAATTTCTTGTTTTGCAATTTGTGCCTTTTTTCTACTTAGGACTAAACCTTTTTGTTTACATCTTTCAAGTACAATTGCTACTTTCCTTAAATGGTCTTCTTTAGAACTATTGCTAAAGATCAAAATATCATCTATGTATACAAGACATATTTCCTCTAATCCTTCCAAATTTTTACTCATATATCTTTGAAAAATTCCGAGTGCTTGTTTTAACCCGAATGGTAATACGTTCCATTCATAATGTTTTTCAGGGGGACAAGTAAATGCGGTTAATGGTTTTGTATTTTCATGTAACCTTAATTGATAATACCCAGATTTAGCGTCTAAAGAGCTAAACCAAGTCATTCCTTTTATTTTTTCCATTATTGAATCTCTTCGAGGTAATTTATGTGCGTCTCCTATAGTAGCATCATTCAATTTTTTGTAATTTATTACCATTCTTCTTTTTCCTCGCTTTATTTCATTATGATTTTCTACATAAAATGCTGGAGCAGCATGTCTACTTTTACTTTCTCTTATTAATTTTTTATCTAATAATTCTCTACAATCTCTTGTAAATTCTTCTATATCTCTTTTTGAATAGGGTATCCTATTTGGAACATTTACTTCTTGTTTTGGATCTTTTAATTCTATAACAATTTGTTCTTCATTAATATTTATTTTTACATCTAGAGGATCTTCTGAGCAAGTTTCTTCTAAAAGATTTTCTATTTTTTGCTCAATACTTGTCTTACCATTTTCTTTCATATGAAATAATGTTTCGTTAAGAACATGTAATATTTTTAACCTTGTTCGTTCGAAGTTGTCTATGATTAGAATTTTTATCATTCTTCCTATTGGTGCCTTTAACTCTATGTATTCTAACCATTGTATAAAAGGATGGTATAATCTAAGAAAATTATTTCCTAAGATAATATCAAATCCTGATTCTTGTCTATATAGTGATGGTAACATAAATATATACGGAGTCTTTGATTTGTCTAAAATTTTTATTTTATTAAAATAGCTCGCTAATTCTATTTTATGTGTACTTCCATCTGCTATCATAATTCTTACTGGTCTTTCTGTTACTCTCCAGACTAATCCTTTTATATTTTTGGAAGCAAAACTAATACTTGCTCCCGTATCAATATAAGCTGAATAATAGTAACCTTTTATTTCTATTTTTATGAAGGTAGAATTTGGGTTTCTTCTATTCTGATTCTGCAGATGGTTCTGCTTCATTTTCTGTTTCGTAATCTGAATCAGTTAGTAAAACATATATATCTTCAATATCTGATATATCTGATTCAATTGGTTCTAAACTTCTTAATTCTGCAACTTTTAGAATTTCTTTTTGTTCTTTGTTTTTTCTTTTTGGGCATTCATTTGCATAATGACCTTCTTCTTTACACAACCAACATTTACATTTCTTTTTTCCTTCTGGACAATATTTTTTATTTTGCTTTCGTCTAAAAAATCGTTCTGGTTTTTTATAAAATTCTTCTTTAAATTTTCGAAAAGGTCGTTTCTTCCATTTATACTTTTTATTATAGTATTTATTTTTATGATATTTCTTTTTATTTTTAACTTCTTTGTTTTCTCTACAACCGTATTGTTGTGGTACTCCCGGATTACCTTCACAACAAACTTTGCTAACTTGTTTTACTAATTTCTTTTCGTTCTGTTGTATACATTTTTCTATTATATATTGTCGTCCTACAAGAACTGCTCCTCCTATACTATCTACTATAGTTCCATTTTTTACTCCTTCATTAAATTTGTTCAAACAAATTTTATTTATTGGGTATGGTAGCTTTATTAGTAATAATTTGTGCATATTTACTCGATTTTCTTTCTTTATTTTATAAAATTTTTTTGAAAACTCACAAACATAATTCTCGTAGTAACACATATCACAAATAGTCATACTATTTATATGCCAGGTTGCTATTTCATTTTGTTTTTCTGTTACCTTTTCTGCATAATTTGTTTGGTCTTGGCCAACAAATTCTTTCCATATAAGTGCTATTACTGACCAATAAAATTTTTCTACATTATTTTGACTTGCTTCTTTTAATTCGCTAATATCTTTGTAATCACTTAAATATTGATACACATTTCCTTTTGTTTCAAATAACATATAATTCCATATATTATCCATTGAGGCGTTTTTAAATATGTCATCTGATTGTAGAATTAAGTTTACCTGATTTGCCCATTCTTGTATTAAAGCTTCTGCATTTATGGTACAATCTATATCTAAAATTCCTTGTTTTATTTGTTGTAAACGGGGTGTATATTCATCTGGTAGTTTTCGGAATCCTCCTTGTTTTCTTTGGTAAAAGCCACTTTGTTCTCTAAGGTTTTCTGGATCAACATCGATCCATTCAAACCTACTAGACTTTCGCTTTTTATTATTTTCATTATCTTCTTGTTCCTCTTTTACTTGACTACCTTCTCCTTTTTCCATATATGCAGGGATAGAATCATCTGACTCATACCCGTAAATTACTTCATTATTATTTGTAAAACTCGTTTGTTTTTTCCCTTGCTCTTTTTCAATTATATTTAATTGATCAATCATATTTCTAATCTCTTCTACTTGTTCTTCCATTATTTAGGTAAATTTTCTTGGAGGTGAAATTTGTTGAATTTGTTTATCAGATATTGTTTCCGTTTTGCATTTTTTAATTATCTCTATTTCATGAACTAAATGTCCCAACTGTTTTTGTATAATAATTATATTTTCATGAACATCTTCTTGTTTTTTAGTGTAATTTATTAAATGCATTATCATGTCAGTGATATTATTTAATTGTGGGTCTAATGTATGATATAAATGAGGAAAATTATATCCATGAGAGCATTTATGTTCTTCTTTTATTAAACTATAAAATTCTTCTGGTAAATGTGTTCCTTGTAAATATTGTTCTGTCCAAATTTCATTATATAAAAATCTATGTTCTATTTTTTCTAAATAATTCTGATGACTGTCTTTAATAATCTCTTCTTTTTGTAATATTTTATTTATTATGATTAATTGATTTTTCAATTCTGCTACTTCTTCACTTATTCCCATTAATTATGGGTCTTTTATTCTTTTCTAAAGGGCTTCTTTTGAAAATAAGGTTGGTATGAGTATATTGCATCGATGGCATTTTTCTAATTTTAATGTTTGGGGATGGCATTTAGCCAAATTTCCCTATAATACACAATACATAAATATTAATTGCTCTATATGTATTTATCCCCAAGTACCGGCAGAATTAGTGCTTCTGTACATACTCAAACTATTGCTCTATATGTATTTATCCCCAAGTACGGGCAGAATTAGTGCTTCTGTACATACTCAAACTACTTAATTGCTCTATATATAATTATATATATAATACACAATATATAAATATTAATTGCTCTATATGTATTTTATCCCCAAGTAAATTCATGAATAATAAATACATAAATGGGCAAGTGAGGAATTAATTACCTTTAAGCTGAGGTTCTCAAGAGTTTGGGGGAAAATGAGAGTTGATTGCTTCCATTCTTTGACTTCTTCTACGGATTCAAGTAGATGAAGAAGAGATATGCTTAACAGGAGCAATTAGCGGAAGATTCTTCTACGGGTTGATTTGATTTGTGAATTAGTGGAAGATTTTTTCAATTTGGGGAAAATG